>JAPKLY010003676.1:0-17582 GCA_026898435.1 Prunella vulgaris | reverse complement strand
TTTGATTTGATCTGTCCCTTCACACATCAAGGAGAGTTTCTCCCACATCTCCTTAGCGGTTCTGCACGTCTTAATTTTCTCTATATATTCTTTGGAGAGTGTCTCAATGATTTCTGTTCTGGCCACTTGATCGAGGTTGAAGAGTTTTCTTTCAGCATCGTTTAATTCACTCTTCTTCTTCTCTGTCTTCCTTCTTTCACTAATTTCAGCTTCTGGAGTCTTGCCATCACTTATTCCTTCCCAGAAGAACTTGATTGGCCCTTCCTCCAGAACATCTAGCATTCGATCATGAATGGCTCCAAGGTGATTCTCCATCCTGAATTTCCAGTAGTCATAATCCTCTATGGAGAATTCAGGTAACTTCCTTGTCTTGGATCCACTCTTTTTGTAGGAAGACATATCTGCAAGTGGTTAGATAAAAAACACACAGATTCTAAAAATTCAGGGATCTGTCCAGGTGACCACCAAAAGCTTCTCAAACTGTGGCCGTTAGGACACACAGCTCTGATACCACTTGTTGGTCCCAAAGGCAGGTTTTGGGAAGAATACACTTGAACAAGTCTAGAAGGGGGGTTTGAATAGACTTGTAAGGATTCAAAAACCTTTTTCAAATTTACTGATTTATTCAGAAAATCAGCAGACTACTTGAGGTAATCTGAATTTTGAAATTAGTGCGCTGTGTATAGTGCGGAAACGTTTTAAAGAAAATCTGATTTTAAGTGATGTGCACAGATAAGAATAGAAAGAAATACGAAGAGACACAGGGGTTTATAGTGGTTCGGACCAACTGTCCTACATCCACTCTCCTCAATCCAACTTGGACTTGAGGGGCTCTCCACTAACTCACTTACTCACTTTCTTACACAATTTTGAGAGTACTACTCTCTTTACAACTCGTCAATGCTATAATTGCAATTGACTTCTCACAGCTTCTACAAAGCTTTTACAAAAGATAAGTATGGATGGTGTTTTTGAGCGTAAGTGATAAAACTGACAGAGTATTGGCTAGCTTAATGTGCGTGTGAATCCAATACAGAAATTATCACAAATACTCCAATTTATAGGATCAAATAACTAGCCGTTGGAATGGACTAGAAATCTGAGATCCTCTAATCTCGTATTCAATCAATCATTGTGATTGATTGAATTTCCTTCTTGATTCCCGTCAATCTTCGCGACCTTCAATCAATCAAGTTTGTCCCCTTGATTGATTGATCCTCTATTCTGGGAATCTTCCTTTTATATCGCAAGTTAACCCTTTAAATTGATTCCGAAGAATCTGGGCTGAGCACAGGACCTCAGCTGATCTGTCTCCTCAGCTGGTGTATCAGTCTGCTGATACTTGGACCTCAGCTGATGTGCAAGTCTGCTGGAGTGCACCTCAGCTAGTCTTCTTGACTTCGTCTGAATAAGTCTTTTATCCATGGTCCTTGTCTTGTCTGCGACGTGCTCTCAGCTGATCAGCTAATCTTCTGATATCAGCTGATCTGCTCTTCAGCTTATCGGCTGATGTAAACTTCTCTGATGATCTGCTTTCGATGCTCCAGTGTCAGCTGATTAAATATTCTGTCTTCTAAAATCGGCTAAGTCCACAAGGTCTCAGCTGGTCTTCTCTTCTATGAAAGCTTTGGATCTTCTAGGCAGCAAGGTAGGTTCCCCCTTACTCGAACCTATCTAATCCTAACTACTCATCAGCTGACTAACAAGTTCAGCTGGTCCTATTACAAGCTGATTTGTTTTATATCATCAAAACATCTAACACAGATATCCTAACACATTGGACCTATGCAGGACACGCAATCGACACAAATGGGGGACGTGGAAGAAACCCAAGTGTTGAGACCTGCGCAGGGGTCGGGAGCTGCGCAGGGACAGCAGCCAACTCCCATGGAGGTAGTTGATGAGGCCCAAGGTGGAGGACCTGCGGGAGGTCAAGAACCAACGCCCATGGACGTTGACCCAATCCCTCAAGTCACCACACCATCCCAAGCTGACGGACCACCGGAGGTGTTCACAACCGACAAGCTCACCCAAGCCGAAAGCCAACCCGATGACCTCGAACCGCGCATAGGCCACGAGCCTACGCAAATGTCACAAAGGGAGTGGGACGAGCTCATCAACGACCCGAGGTGGAAATGTCAGAAGAGAAAAGCAACCCCCATGGAGGAGTTGACGGCACTCCCGGTGGACCCGGAAAGGGACTTAGAACTTTTCATCGGTTCTGAGTTACCTGAACCGTATCGGTCGAGGATGGAGCTGTTCTTGATGTCCAACCTGGACATATTTTCCTGGTCCCACGAAGACATGACGGGGATCCCGTTGGAACATGCTTGCCATAGGCTTAACATAGATCTGACGAAGAGACCCGTACGCCAAAAGCGAAGAAAATATGGACCAGACAAGTACGCAGCTCTAACAGTTTAGGTGGAGAAGTTGTTAGACAACAAGCTCATCAAGGAGGCTTTGTGTCCGCAGTGGGTCGCGAACCCCGTCCTGGTGAAGAAACACAACGGGACGTGGCGACTCTGCATTGATTTCACGGACCTGAATAAAGCATGCCCGAAGGACAACTTCCCACTACCTCACATTGACCAGCTGGTGGACAGCACTGCAGGCCATGAAATGATGACATTCATGGATGCTTTTGCAGGCAATCATCAGATAGCTCTGCACCCGGAAGACCAGGAACACACGGCGTTCTACACCAACAAGAACATGTACTGCTGGGAAAGAATGCCGTTCGGACTCATCAACGCCGGAGCTACCTACCAAAGATTGGTGAACAAAATGTTTGACCAACACATCGGCGAATCCATGGAGGTGTACGTGGACGACATAGTTGTCAAGAGTTTGAGAAAGGAGGACCACTTGGACCACCTGAAACAGACCTTCGACATACTGCGCCACTACAACATGAAGTTGAACCCCAAAAAGACCAGCTTCGGCGTACACTCTGGGAAGTTCCTGGGGCACCTAGTTAGCCAGCGGGGAATCAAGGTCAACCCGACACAGGTCCAATGCATAATTGAGATGGGGATACCCGACTCCATCCAAAAAATTCAAAGACTAACTGGGTGCATGGCGGCCCTTAACAGATTCATCTCCAGGTCCGGCGATAGAAATCGTCCATTTTTTGAGGTAATTAAAGCAAACACACGGAGGTACAAAGAGGCGGCCAAAGCCAACGAGCCCCACCTCAAAAACCACTTCGTCTGGACAAATGAATGCCAACGAGCCTTCGAAGATATCAAAACATACATGACGGACACACAGATCTTGTCGAAGCCAATACCTGGAGAGAAGCTGTATCTGTACCTAGCCGCGTCGGAGGTGGCCATCAGCTCCGTCCTGGTCCGAGAAGAGGTGAAAACACACCTCCCAGTGTACTACGTGAGCCAAGTCTTACATGAAGCTGAGCTGCGGTACACCCCAACAGAGAAGCTGGCATATGCACTGGTGATGAGTGTTAGAAAATTGAGGCCTTACTTCTTTGACCATCCGGTGGAAGTGCTGACAATGTTCCCACTGCGTCAAATACTACAACGCCCAAACACTGCCGGGCGCCTGCTGAAATGGTCACTGGAGATCAGCCAATACGGTATAACCTACGCACCCCAAACAGCGATCAAGGGACAAGCACTGGCCGACTTCATCATCGAGCTAACTTTCCCACAAGATCCGACGAGGGGGCGTATAGCTCCGTGGCATCTCTACGTGGACGGATCATCAACTAGCATGGCAGCAGGCGCCGGCGTGGTCCTGATCAGCCCCGATAGACAAGTCTTCACCTCCGCAATTCAGTTCGACTTTCGAGCAACCAACAATGAAGCGGAATATGAAGCGTTAATAGCAGGACTTAGGCTATCATTAGCTGTGGGGGCAACCAATCTTCAGGTTTCGGAGATTCCCAGCTAATAATATCCCAAGTCCGGGGGGAATTTGAAGCAAAAGAACAGCAGATGATGACCTACCAGAAGATAGCCGGGCATCTGATCTCGATGTTTACACAAGTTTACATCAATCAAATACCGCGGCTAGAAAACACACAAGCAGATGCTCTAGCCCGGCTAGCTACTAGCAACGGTGAAGCCGAATTCACGGAGGTTGTGATCACCACACTGAAAAACCCCTCGACGTCCGATTACAAGATAAATCAGACCTCGAGTGGGGGGCGTGAGGATAGTGAAGATGGTGAAGATTGGTGCAGTCCAATCCGAAAATACTTAGCATATGGAACAACCCCCGTAGACACCTGGGAAGCTAGCCGGTTAGTAAAGCAAGCTGCCAGATATATGCTGCTGGATGGCCAGCTCTATAAACGTGGATTCTCTCTACCCCTACTCAAATGCCTAACTAAGAAGCAGGGGTCCGAAGTGTTAGAAGATATTCACGAAGGGATTTGTGGGAGTCACGCTGGGGGGCAAGCATTGGCATATAAAACGATCAGACAGGGCTACTACTGGCCCACTCTTCGCAAAGATGCCATCAGCTTCGCTCGAAGGTGCCGAAAGTGCCAACTTTTCGCACCTAACATCCACTCCCCAGCCAACCAGCTTAAGTCGGTTTTCAGCCCATGGCCTTTTGCAAAATGGGGTATCGACTTGATCGGCCCATTTCCACCTGGTAGAGGCGGTGTAAAGTTCGCTGTTGTAGCAGTGGACTACTACACTAAGTGGGCTGAGGCCGAAGCTCTCACAACCATAACCCAGGAAAGGATGATCGGCTTCATTTGGAAAAACATGATCTACAGGTTTGGACTCCCGCAGTCGGTCATCACTGATAATGGAAGGCAGTTCGACGGACAGAAGTTGAGGGATTTCTGCAGTTCATGGAACATCAAGAAGCACTACTCAACTCCATATCACCCCCAGTCGAACGGCCAAGTCGAGGCGGTAAACAAGATCTTAAAACACATATTAAAGCTCCGCCTCGAGGAGAAGAAAGGAAGCTGGGCTGACGAACTCCCGGAGGTCCTATGGTCTTACAGAACTTCCTATAGGGCCAGTACTGGGGAGACCCCGTTTTCCCTAGCCTTCGGGACTGAAGCCGTGGTCCCGGTAGAGATCCAGAACAAGACTTGGAAGGTGGTGGGGTATGATGAAGAAAAGAATGATGAAGCATTGGCAATAGAAAAAGATCTGATCGAAGAAACCAGAGCTTCATCAGAAATGAAAAACGCCACCTACAAGCGTAGAGCGGAAAAATATTACAACTCTCAGGTCCGGGACGGAAAATTCAAGGTCGGAGACCTGGTGTTAAAAAAGAAATTGATGGCACCACCAGGTGTGTTCGGTCCAAACTGGGAAGGACCATTCCGGGTCACAGCAGCTTGGCCAAACGGTACCTACGATCTAGAAGATGTAGAAGGCAAAGCTTCATCGTACACCTGGAGTTCGGCACATCTAAAAAAGTTCTACCAATAGACTAGGACCCTGTAATAGACTAGTCGAAGGTTTACATCGAAAATGTCGATGATAACCCACGTGAGTCACGTAGCTATAAAAAGTCGGAGAAATTCAAAAAAATTCCCAAGTGTTTGGACCTATGCAGCTCTCCAACCAGACGAGCTGCGTCAGGTCGCCCACTACACCAGGCCCAGCTCGCCAAGCCCAGCTCGCCCATGTGCTCATAAAAAAAAAAAAAACCGCGGTGCGCAAGGACCAAGGTCCCAAGCGTTGTAATTGAATAGCTCGAAGGTAAAGGCCAAAGTGCCCAAGGTCGCGAAGGTACCCTTCTTAAAGGGTTGCTCTACTGCCACAAGTTAGAAAAATTCGCGAAAAAGACAAAAACGTCTAAGGCAAGGTTCATGAAACCCAATGGCCCAACGTGAATCAATCGAAGTGCAGTCCGCTGCCCTAAGTGGCCTAAGACGAACGATTCGCGGCCCTAAGTGGCATAAGACGAAGAATACGCACTCTAAAAACAGAGGTACAATTCGTAGTCGTAAGTGACGTAAAACGAACAATTATGTACCAGGAAAATAAACAAGAACGAGCTATTCCAAGAAATTATAACGTAAATGCGCAAAAACATAAATAAAAAGAGTTGGACAAAAAATGCTCGACTTATATTCAAAAGATACTTAAGAAATTTTCAAGTCCAAAATATACTTGAAAAAATCCTAAGTATGAGTAGCAGTGCTGGCCACAAAGGCCGACCAGCTGGCCATCTTTGAACTACAAAAAGCTCCTTCTGGGCGAGCTGCATGTGCCCGGCGAGCTAGATCTACTGAAGGCAAATGTTAAAGGCTACAAAAATGGAGCTCCTTCTGGGCGAGCTCCACAACCCGGCGACCTATCGAAACTTGGAAAATAAAAGCTAATCTGAGAAAACAATAGTAAAGGCCTATGGTTTGGGGTCGGCGACCTCTGGGGTAGGGGCGACCTGGCGAATTGGCATGGCAAGCTCGGCATCAGGAGTAATATTCCCGGAGAATCCGCTTGTGCCGAGCTCGCTGATGTTTACCATCGCATCCCCGCAGACCTCCATGATCTGCTCCATGGTCGGTGGGACCTCACCTCCAGTTTCCCCCTCGGCACCTTCAGTCTCTTGGGCGAGGTCGGCAGTCAAGACCTGCTTCGTCTGGATAATGTTGAATTTCAGACGAGCAGCATCGAGATTGATCCCATAGCCCGCGAGGTCTCCAATATTTAGTTCCGTGCCAGGGGGAATCGAGGACTTTTCCAAGCAATCCTCAAATTCACCGACGAGGGCTTCCCACTCGCTGTCGTTATTAATCCGTGCCCATTGGAAGGAGTGGATAACCTCAGCAAAGTAGAGCACGAAGCCCTTGTCAGTAGCGACCATCTCGGCGAGCTCAAGTGCCTCAGGCTTGATTGCAGTTTCAGATTGGCTCTTGAGCTCGGCAACCTCCAGAGCTTTAGCGGCGTCCTCTTCTCTCAGCCTCCGGCACTCCTCGGAATTCTCCCGGCTCTGATCCCGGAGGACCCCCACCTCAACCCGGGTCAGGTCGAGCTCCTTGTCCCGATCAGCAAGTGCTCGGCGAGCTTCTTCGAGCTCGGCCCTTTCCTTGTGAAGGTCGGCTTGGAGTTTTTCAGCCCTCCTTATGGCGAGCCGCTCCGTCTCTAACGAGGCCTTCGCTTTGGCCTCCATCCTGGCGAGCTCCTCGAGGGATTTCTTCCGCTCATCGCCCACCTTTGTCAGCGCCCTTTTCGTGTCGCTGCGAGCTCTGTCGGTAGCAGTAATGTCATCGGCAATGAGCTGGGCCGCTGCCATCGCCGCACTGGCGTAATGTATCGCCAACTTCGCCTTGTCGGCGGGCTTCTGCTTCTCGATCATGCTGAGCTCTGAAGCGGAGAGGTACTTGGGAGCCTCAGTAAAAACTCGGCGAGCCGCCCCCTCGGGAAGGTCTCTCGACGAGCTCAAGGCTTTAGATCGCTCGGCGGTATGGAGAGAGCTGGGTCGTTGCGGGAACTCGGCAGGGGTATACCTGCACACACTTAAAACCAGTTAGCAAGAATTATAGAAACGCTAAGGCTCCCAACTTCAAAAGAGGTCGCCCACTTACCCGAACCTATCGGGGTTGAGCCCGAGCAGGGTGTCATCCCGAATAGGGACCCCATAGGGAGGCGGCGAGGGCGCACTCTGAGGAGTTGGGGGCGCCTGAGAAGATTGGACCGCTAGAGCTCGCCCTGACCCCGCGGGGGTTGATCCAGAGCCACCCTCAGCCCTAACCCGTTTGGCAGGGCGGGTCTCTTCCTCGCTCACCCGCGAGTCATCCCCTCGGTGGAGAGCTCGCCTCGTCGGATGGGGGGGGTTGGGTACCGCGTTCAGGGTCCGAGCCTCGGCCCACCCCCTTCTTGGTGGCGGCGACCTTCTCTTTTGGTTGAGGAGGCGCCGAGGTCTTTTGCGAGCCCGAGCCCCCGGCCTTATCAGGAGCCTTGGCGAGCTCAAACTTTTTGGTGGCGTCCAGGACCGCCCCCGAAGGGATACCTTCCCTCCCTGGATGAGGTTTGCCCATCCTCAGCTGCCGAGCTAGAAAATGGTAAGCTTCGGGAACTTCGATAGGCGGGAGCTCGGCAACTCTACCTACACTTGCATCAATTAATCAAGTAAGTTCGGCGACCTCGAACACATGAGATAGCGACCTGAGGGAACTTGGAAAAAAATTCAAAACCTTGAGCGGCGAGGTGATGTGGCGAAGTAATGAGACCGGCGAGCCTGTGGCAGTGGTGCTGGCACAGATGTACGATCTCGCGATCTTTCTTCTCTCGCAGACAACACACCGTCCGCACGAACTCAAAACCAGTCGAAACTTCCAGTTTCCCACGGCTCGACTTATGACGCTTCAAACCTGCAAAAAGATAGATTAGATCAGTAATCTAATCCGACGCAGACACACTAAGGTACGTCACCTACAGCTCGCCTCCCCGTAGGACTCGGGGGTAAGAATGCGCCCTCCGCGACCATCAGAAGCTCACCAATCCCCCCCGATGAAGAAGAACTGCTCCTTCCAATCTCGAATTTTATTAGGGAGGTCGCCTAAAAATTTGCCCCCCGAATAATAGCCCTTCCCCTCCCTCACTTGCCTGATCACGTTGAATAGCTCGCTAATCTCTGCCGTGCTTAGCCGGTTTTCATAACCCTCTAGCCCGAAGACAGTCAGAGCAGCCAACAAATTACTCCATGCGTTCGGAGTGAGTTGGGTAATGGCGAGGCCCGTGTCCGCCAAAAACTGCCCAATTATAGGGTGGAGGGGAAGGGTGAGCCCAGCCTTTAGGGTATGATAATTCATGGCAGTGAGCCCGGCAGGGGGGAGGTCGGCCCGCTCTTTCTCCTCGGCAGGATACATAAAAACGTCCAGCGGGATGCGGAACCGCCTCCGAATATCCGGAAGGGCGAACTCACTCATGATACTCTCCACCCCGTTGGCCTTCAAGTCAGACCTACCAGCGGCTTTACGAATCGGAGCTCGCCGAGGTAGGGGAAAGCTCGCCCCATGGGTCCTCACATACTCGCTCCAGTCGAACTCGTGCATGACCTTGGCGGAGATTTGATGTTCGGGGAGCTTGGGGAAGGGAAAGTAGATAAAACGGAGGTATTCGTAAGTAACCTCCGTCCCTGTATCCCCGTCGATCTCTTCGTCGACTTCACGGGCCAGCTCGGCAACGATATCATCGGCCACCACCTCGACGACCTCCTCCCGGGCATCGGTCTCAGCGACCTCTTCTTCGACCGGGGCCGCAGCCCCCCAAGAAACTCGCTCAGAGTAGTCCCAGAGCTCGCGAAGGGGGGAATACCCGCTGGAACTGGTAGCTTGCTCGCCAGAGTCAGAACGTACTGACCCAAGGAGCTCGCCACTGTCCGGGGAAGTCCCAGAGCTCGCCCCGGGGCTCGAAGAGAGGATCACGGGTGCCTCTCGAGGGTTCGGAAGGTCATCGATCATTTGTCCTTTACCCAAATCACGACGCGGGGGGGAACGACTCGAAGAGTTCTCAGACATAATTTAGACGTTCGAAAATAAAGAGCAAGGAAAAAGAGGAAAAATCCGGGTCTCTACCTTGGCAGACGCGTCTAGAGCAGAGGATTGACCAGAAGTGCGCTCTGAGAAATGAAGGAAGCAAAATGAGGAAATCCTTCGTTTTCGCCTATTTATAGACGCTGGGCACAAGCTCGAAATTCCCGAAAGATCAGGGACCTCTTTGCAAAGAATTTGAAAAGTTATTATTACAGGCGCGGGAAACGACGCTGAGGGAAACGTATGTGACGTCTCGAATTCCACCCACGGGAAAGCTCGCCCAAGAGTCCTATACCAGCTCGCCGACACATGTCACAAACCATGATGAAGGCGAGCTGGGGGGTAATTGTTGATGGGCGAGCCACTCGAGGTAATTCGAAGAATCAAGAGGTCGGCTCTGTAGTGCTGGAGCTCGCCCAGGGCTCACCCCATACCATCATGGAGGTCTCGCCTGAGTTCATCATCACGCAACACTCACAGACCACGCAAGGCAAAAGAGCTCGCCCCAGAGATCGCCCGACTCGTCTAAGAGCTCGCCCATGAGCTCGCCCTTAGTCTATAGGATCCCGGTGGTGCGCTCTTTTTCCCTCCGTCCGGTTTATCCACAAGGGTGGTTTACGGTGAGGTTTTTAATGAGGCCCATCTAGTCTAAGGCATAGTAGTAGGACGAGGCACAACATAGGTAGCAGTGTAAGGGACCAGGACGAGGGTTACGGACCCTCGTCAACACTGGAAGCCATATAGGCTCGTAAGGTGCCGTCTCACACTCGCACACCTATAAATAAGACCTCTCTTGTACTATTCAGACAATTCTCACAATTCTGAAAATAAATACAACCACCATTACAATTTTTCTCTCTCGACTCTCCCTCCTCATATTACATCCAAGAACATAAAATCTTGGATTATTGTTTGATATAATTAATATGTTGAAAAGCCACATAAACAAACACCGTTAATAAATTCTGTCAACAATGTATACAAATTTGGGTCAATAATATTATGTTATAACTGTTATAGATTTTATTTACTCCAATTATTTATACTCATGATGAATATTTTGATATGCTTGATCAAATATTTGATATTTTAAAACGGTTTCATGATATGTTTATCATGAACTATTTCCATATAAAATATATTCTCTTAAGAAAGTGATAGTCATTTTTAACAAAAATATTATTATTTTATTAAAAATTTATCATCTTTTAAAAGTAATAATTTTTTAATTAATAAATAACATATTTTATATTAATCTTACATTATGAGATGGTCTCACACAAAATTATTCAATCAATAATTAGATACTTAATACAGTTAGCTGGGAGAATTAGTAGACATAAGGGGGGAATTGTAATAAAAAATTTAATGTTATAATTATGATGATTTTAATTTGGGAATGTTTGTAAAACATGTAAGCTTATCTTTCCGATATAAAAGGTGAAGGTCTCGTATGTAACTAGTGTGTACTATGAACTCAGTCAACAATTAATATTATTTATGTTGAAAAGTGGGTTTTAACTATACTGAAAAATGTGAGTTGATTACACAAAACAAAATTTACACTGTTATCACTTTTTAGTATAATTAACCCTCACTTTTTAGTGTAAATAATCTCAACTACTGATTAATTGCACCGTGCATTTGGTGCATATGGGACTTACTCATATAAAAGAGTAATAATTATTGAGATTATGTTGGTGTGCATAAAAGAAATTGTGAATTTACGGACTATTTACAAATTGAAATATTCATCCAATTTAATCATAGTCCGTTAATTATTTAATTTATACATTTATATTTTAGAAAGAGTGGAAATCAAATGTAATTTAAGTCGGACTTGAGAAGGCCAAAGTCCAAAGTTTAAAATAATTAACAAAGGATTTATTAAACGTGAATTTGCAATTAGATTTTGTCGTGCAATAAAGATTCACTTGTTACAATATTTGGACTTTGGAGGGAGTGTTATATATATACACAGTTGAGGATTCTTATATATTTTGAGAGGCAGGCAGTTGTATGTTTTATTTTATGTAGTAGTATATTTTATATGTGATTAAAATTAGGTTGTAAAGTTGTTTATTTTTTTAATTAAGATCATGCTTGTTTTAAATTTTCTCCAATGATAGATTTGTCAATTCGAGGATGTTGTTTAATTTTTGTAAAAAGTAAATTGTTGTACTTAGGCATATATAACTCATGCACCCTTTATTAATAAAAGTCGTTTTTTACTAAAAAAGATGAAACGTAATAAATTGTGTGACGTTGAAATAATAATTAGCTAGGAGTTAACTCATCAATTTATTTATCTTTTATTGAGATTAAAATAAACTTCTGGTTTAAGAGATGCTTACAAAACAGAATTTATAATATTTCCTCTGTCCCAAGATAAATTTCACACTTTCCTGTCCCAACTCTTTTGTTCACACCCAAAAAAAGGAAATAACCCACACTCACAAAAGTCAATAAAATACATTTTTTATATTTTATTATTTAACTTCACACTCACATACTTTACTTTTTCTTAATATGAGTGAAACTCCACCTATAAAGAAAATGTTGGGACGGAGGGAGTACCTTTTTTTATAACTTTTGAATGACTCTAGAATTTCCAAAACAAATGTTAATAAAAAATTACACACAACATTGTTTTTCACTAAAATCCAACTTCATACATTTTTTGTTTCATTTCATCAATGAGTTCGTCCGACTTTATCTCCAAGCCATAAAAAACATTCATTCCCTGCATTCAATAATACTTAGACTACACATTCTTAAATAGCAACTGCAATCTCTTTTCTTTTTCTCTTCCGAAATAGGCTCGATAAAAATAAGACCATAGGTACCTTGAGTCAAAAAAGAACAACTCGTCCAATTCCTTGAAGCAATACAACAATTGATAAAAAAATGCTCTATTGATTCCTCCACAAGTTGCACAAGCGATATTAGGGTGGCAATGGGGCAGGGCAGGTATTTGCCCCGCCGCCCCGTCCTACCCTATGCCCCGCCGCGGGGCAGTATGTTTTGCCCCATGCCTGCCATGCGCGGGGCAGATCCGTCCCACCCTGCCCCATTCTGCCCCATACTTCATATACTAAAATTTAATATATATATATATATATATAATTTAGATATATCCATTAAATCATATTCAACATAAATAATGAACCATGTTTAGCACATTATATTCAAAAATCAAGAAATTAAACCATCTTACAAGTCCTAATGAAAGTGTAAACCCTAATGAAAGAAAGTGTTTTTTATTTATTTATTATATTTTAGATATTAATTATTAATGTTTAGATCATAATTTAAAATATCTTATATATAATTTCTGATTATATTAGTGTAATAATAATAAATAAAAAATATTTGATATTATTATATTTATTTTATATAAAATATAGTATTTATATATAAATAATATATATTATTTAGTATATAATATTTTGCGGGGCGGGGCAGGGCAGGGCAGTAAAATTGTAAACTCATGTCTGCCCTGCCCCATGCGCGGGGCGGGGCAGGTTGCCCCATTCTCAGGACGGGGCGGGGCGAGGCTGACCCATTCAGGACTGGGCAGATCGGGGCGGCTACGGGGCGGGGCGTTTTGCCACCCCTAAGCGATATCAACTCCATTAGGAAGTGTCTTTATCCTATTTATATTTGCTTTTGTTGACAGTCAATCTTTAATAAGTCTCCACGTCATTGCTGCCATTTCGAAAGGCACGATCTTACTACATGCTAGTCTAAATTCTTCTTCTCTGTAACTTGAACTATTATCCTCCACTTGGTTTGACTTAAATTTCATATGCTGATTTTGTTGAGTATAGTCCCTTTGAATTTAGCTTCCACGTCCAGTTGCTGGAAATATTTTCTTTTAGTTTATACATGTTCACACAATTCATCAAAAGATTTAATTCCCAATTCAAAGAGCTCTCGTCTCCAATTCTACGTCCATCTCCACTCACTCACTCCCTTTCGAACTACTCATTATTTTCATACTCTTTTCTTTAGTTTTATTCAAATAAAAAGTTTTAGAAAAAAAACTCTTCAAAGATGTATCTCGGACCCACACTCCACGGCATTTAATCATAAATCATCTAGTAACCATGTCCCCTTATCTCAATATATTGCCTACTCTCGCTTACAAAGACTAGTACTAGTGGATTGTGGAAGGGCTTTCTTGTAAAATTGCCATAAATTGGTGGGACAGAGTATTGGGTGTGGTGTGGGCTTTTATGAGTAAGGTTGACGAATCATTTTCCCCCAATTTTCTTAAGATCCACGCCTCACCCAACACTATCTATCCTAACTAAGTGGGGTCCACATTACTCCCTTTTATTTTTATTTTAAAGAATACAAACTCCCCAGCTCCACCCACGGATATTCGTCTTGCCCTGAAATAAAATTAAAAACAAATACATTAATTTACATCTTCAAAACATGTACTCTCTGTCCCGCAGGAATTTACACACTTTCCTTATTTGGACGTCCCACATAAATTTACACACTACTAAAAAAGAAAATATTGATTTACGTGCACACTCACAAACTTTTACACATATTTACCCATATACCACTACTTTATATATAAAACTATTTTTTCTTAAAAAATTGTGCCGTCCCGTAGGGTGCAAATTCCTACGGGACGGAGGGAGTATTTATTTACATTATTTGCGATTGAATCTAAGACATAATATTTTTAAATTAACTAGTAATTCTCTCGATGCATGAATGGAATAAATATAGAAATTTTATAAATAAATTATAATACATATTTAAATTTAATGAAATGTAAATTTTAAATAGTGTTGAGTATATTGTATGCATATTACTCAATTCTTTTGAATAAAATACTTTTTATCGATCAAAATAAATATAAATAAAATTTATTATCATTGATATTTTATTTTAATATGAAAAAATTATAATGTATGAGTGTATTAAAATGTTTAATTAATCGTATAATTTTAAAATTACGCACTAAAATTCATAAAAAATAATTTATATTTTACGTAACTTACAAAATCTAAGTGAAACCGTTTAAGTTTCAATTGTATAATTAAAATTAATAAATAATCACTTAATAACAATAAAATATATATTTTGGATTTAAAATTTTTATTTTTATATATATGTTAAATTAAATAGATTAGAAGATAAATAGTTGAATATATAGTGTTTTGAATATAAATTTAAATATCCACAGTCAACATATGAAAATAGAGACCAACTATCACTTACAAAAAGGATATCAACAGAATAGCCTCCATTCGATTACTCATTAAAGTAACTAAAACTAAAATCATAATCCATTCATATGTTTGTAATTATCACCATACCAAATCTTATCTTCAAGAGAGTTGATTGACCAAACTATATAATAAGTGAAGATACCTTAATAATAAATAATCAAACGTAAACATAAGATCATTAAATATATATATTTAATCAGAGCAAATCAAGTGTAAAACTACGGTCTAAGGTGATTTTTGGTTGTGGACTTTTGTAACTGAGTAATGGTAATCAAAATCATAGTGTGTGTTTGGAACGACTCTCTATGACTTTGATTCCCAAAAATTAAGAAATCAACCATAATTCTGTTATATGAGAATCATGACTTTCATTCCATACCCTTTTCATTCCTTACAATTATATCAAACACCCCCTAAATCTATCTTTAATTCCAAGATTTCCATATACACGGTGAATTATCTCCCGAATTAATTAATTTTTGAATCAAATGTCGAATTATAAAATAAAAAAAAATTGTTCTGAATGATTTTTTTTTCCCAATCTTAATATCTGTGGATGGGAAAAAGTGGAGGGCGAGGAAAACGTTTTTGTTAAAATATTGGAACCCATGTAAGAAGCACGAAATGCACGTTCTAAATTTTAGTGTGGAACCATATGAAGTAACGTCTGTTGCTCACCCAACTATTTAATTACTTAATCTTATTTCAAAATAATTAATTTCTATGTTCCAATTTATTTTTTTAAGCTACAGAATAAATAATTATCTTTATTTTAAGGTGCAAAATAAGAATTGAAATATTCTAAAATAAAAATGCAAAAATTATACTATTAGGTTAGAGGTAGTAATAAATATATTCATTTTTATATATTAATTAATTAATTAATTAATTAATTGTGGGGTCGTATTCATATTACGTACTTTTGTGGTAGTTTAATGGTCAAATCCTTTTACAAATGGCAGTCGCATCTTTGTCTTATGTACAAAGACGATGGCGAAAGTGTCACGTGCATTTACCTTTGTCATAATTCACAAGAAATTCATGATGACAACGTAAGGATCACGTGACTACTAACAGTTTTTCACTTTATTAACGTTAATCTACTTCTGTGATCAGGTTAATTAATGCAAATTTTTAAAATATCTGCTTCTGTATCAACCCGACCCGGTCATGTTTTATTGAAAATTTGGAGCGGGTATGGATAGTTATTAACGAATTTGTGATTGGTTTGAGACACATGCTAATTGTAATTATCACTAGGATGTCGTGGTAACAAAACAAAAATTTTGAAAGACCTCTTGCAAGGATTTATAAATTAGTATATAATTACATTTGAGAAACGGCTTAGTCACTTATAAAAAAATTAATAATAATTACATATGAGAAATTGCTTAGTCCCTAATATAAAAATCAGTAATAAGTTTAATTTATTCAAATAATATTTGCATTTAAATGTGGATAGTGCAAGAGGTTAGAGCTTTCTTGCTTCACTACCTAAAGTTTTGAGGTCTTAGGTTTAAGACACGGATAGATAAATTTTATTTTATCTTGTGGTGATCCCTCTTACAGTGGAGTGGAGGTTCATCTTTTGTGGAGATTGCAGTTCCACCTGCGGTGCGGTTCTGAAGTACCATTCCAGGTGGTCTCACTCTTACGATGGTTGCGGTTTCGATTTATTACAATACGAAATGATATATTTTATACTTAGTGGTAGAAAAAATTATTTTAATTAATTATATTAATAAACTATTGTATTACTTATCTTTCAAAAAATGTTCTTAGCTTGCTAATATTGACAAATCTGAAATTAGAATTTTCAATTGGGGCACTTACATCTAGTACATTTATTTTATTACAAACAAGTGTAAAAAGAAAAGCGCATTATGAAGAGATTAAATTTTTTTTGTACTATAAGTAATTTTCATACTGCGATGGACCTTTTTGTAATATATATATATCACTTGATTGTATTTTGAATTAGAAAAATGGATTCTATAATTTTCAAAACAATAGAATATATATATACATTTGGACAAAGCCATGGGGCCTAAGACAAGCAATCTGCGCCATTCCAGGTTTGTATTGGGCCGGGCCCATTACATTGGTTTAACATGATTATAAACTTATGCAATGTACAAATATATTATATTAATATTGGGCTCCGCAACATTATTACTCATACTTTAATACGAGTGATTTACATATAGTGCAGAAAAGTTACTATATTTACAAATAGGTGTATAATTTTTGTACAGAAGTATATTTTTTTTTGTACAGAAGCACTTTTTTTTTTCTGCACAACACTTATTTGTATATATAGTGACTTTTTTGAACTTATATGTAAATCACCACTTTAATATCTTGAAGTGTCTCTTAGGTGTGGTGTGGATGCTACGGTGTACCGAAATTTTTTTCAAAAAATATACTCTTTTCGTTTCACTATAAGTTGCTCATTTTGTCATTTTCGTCCGTCCCACTATATATTGCTCATTTGTTTTTTTTTTTTACCTTTTTAGGAAACTATTATTCACTTCTTTATTATTATTTTCAATATTTTTTACAGTATTCTCATTACTTTTTTACTTTTCTCCATCACATCACATGTATTATATCAATATTTTATATCTTTATTAATATTAGTGTACAAAAGTTGTGAGCAACTTATAAGGGGGCGGAGGGAGTATTATACTGTTGTCATACAAATGCTTTTGATATACCAAAATTTTGATACCCAAAAAAGTCATACTATTGTCATACCGAAATTTTCAATTTATCAATATGTTTTTCAAATATATATATATATATATATATATATATGAAATTTTAATATAAAAATTTTGGTATACCGT
>JAPKLY010003675.1:0-17584 GCA_026898435.1 Prunella vulgaris | reverse complement strand
CCTTACTCACTTTCTTTGATAGTACTACTCTCTACAATCTTGTTAGTTCAAAGTCTGCAACTAACTAAACAGCTTCTACAAAGCTTACAATGAGTTTGCATGTGTGAATGAATTTGTGAGTACAGTGAAAATTTAGCAGCGTTTCTACTAGTTTTAATCGCGTAGAATTGTTATTATTTTTCTTCACTAGTACTCTTATTTATAGGGATTGATAACTAGTTGTTGGTTGTTGCCTAGAAATCAAATCACTATCAATTCAGATTCAATCAATCATAATGAATGATTGATCCTTTTCTTGATTTCTGAAAGTCTTCAAATTTGGGCCTTCTAATCAATCAAGTTTGTCCCCTTGATTGATTACCTTTAATCTTGAAAATCTTCTAGCTGTTGCTTGATTCTGTGCCTTTGATTGGATTTGCTTCTTCTTGGACAAGATCTCAGTGCAAGACATCCTCAGATGATCTGCGTACTCAGTTGGTATATCAGACCTCAGCTGATGTTGCGGACCTTAGCTGATATGATGGACCTCAGCTGACATCAGAATACTCAGCTGGTTCTGAAGCTCCACTTCTGGTCTGAACTAAGTAACTAACCTCAGTTGATCTTAAGTCCTTGTATTGTCTGCAACAGACTCTTCAACTGGTTTCTTCCTCTTCCATGAGTTCGTCTTTTCTTGAGACTTGTTCGGTGTAAATTAGTCCTCACGCAAGTGTACGTGTTCGCTATTAGCGTGGTAAGCTTGACCAAGTTTTAATATATATATCGAACCCAAAGGAGACGGGGACTTGTAAGGAAAATTCGTTGTTTCAATTGGCTAGCTAACAAAGCAATAAAGGGGAAAGGTATCTATCGTCTACTAATGCGTCAAAGAAGTAAACTACCTATCACCTTGGGTTGCAAAGTGAGCAAATGTGAGAGATATGTGCTAGTGTACTATCCTATGTTTCATGAGTGAAGTATCACTTTATCATGCAATGAGATTGTGTATAATCAATGGGCAAGCCACTCTAACATGCAAAAGGTTTCCCTAATAACATATCAAAGCCTCTAATTGTTCATCCAATTCACTAGAGATAATTCTCACTATCTTAGGAATTTTATCAAACACTTGATATGCATTGGCCTTAATACAAGAAAATTTAGGAAAATAGCTCTACTTTCGCAAGAGACTAACTCCCTAATGGCCCTAATTATCATCTACACATGCAAGCATTCATACAATCTATCAATGTAGAGAATTGATCATACAACAACTCAAATCATTCAAAAGATCAACATATCACTACACTACTCCATAGGAATCATACACTAACACATAAAGGAATTAGCTCATGGCTAATTGAGTAAACATGAGAACAATTAAGCTAGGAACAATCATCATTAAGCAAGAAATGTAAAGAGATTTACCTATTACAATGAAAATTGGAAAGATACAATTTACCTCTAAAATGCTAACTAGCAATTCGACAATGGAAATTGAAATTCAATCGGTGAGAATGTAGCCTTAGACCAGACGAGAATGCAGGAATTAACGGATCAACGATCAAAGCGGTAGATCAAAAGTTATCTAAGAATTTATGAGAAGAAATCTTAAGAAACCCACAAGTAACTACCTCTCTCTCTTTCTAATCTAAGAATCTAACTATGATTATGAACTAATGTGACTTGGATTCCCCTTGAGAATCTGATCCTTGAAGTATTTATAGTGCTCACAATGCTTGGTCCAAAATGCCCTTCATTAAACGCGCGAAAAGACGAAACTGCCCTCGAAATTGGGACCATCCGAACCGTCGCACGAGCACAAGCACACGACCACACGAGTCTGGCTCGTGTGAGCACTTGTGTGACTCGATCTAGCTCGAACCAGAGCCACCTCGCACGAGTGCAGGCTCGTGTGAGCACTAGTGCGAGCCTTCATCGCCCGAACCAGAGCACCATCGCACGAGTGAGAGCTTGTGGTCACACGAGTCTGGGCTTGTGGTCGCTCGAGCCCAGACTCGACTTGTCCGATCGATCCTCGACTTCCTCGTTTTCATCATATCTTGAGTTCTAGAGCTCCGATTGACTCAATTCTTTTTCCGTTGCGACCCTCTCTTCGAACTCTTCGACATGGTATATCATTTGCCTCCATTGGATCAACTCACAATTTTTGGACTTTTACGAACTTGCTCGTCTCTTGCCGATTTTGCTCGTTTTCACTACAAAACACATTTTCTTGCCACGAAATGGTTAATAGCACAATTTATACCAAATTATGGTCAAATATGAACATAAGCACATCAAAACCATGTAGAAATGGATGCAAAAACATGCAATTAAGACCCTAATCAAGACTTCACTTGTGTCAGCTGCCTAGATCTTTTATTTTGTGGAATCTGCTAAGTTTTCAAAGAGCTCAGCTAATCTTCTTCTCTACGAACAGTCTTGGATCTTCTAGGCTGCAAGGTTCCCCCTTACATAAACACCTAACTAATCCTAGACCACTCATCAGCTGACTAATATGTTCAGCTGGTCCTATAACAAGCCAAGTAGTTTTTCATATCATCAAAACAATAACAATAATATCCTAACAATATAACTCTATATTTCTCCTAATTTGCTTTTTGAAAACCAAATCCACCACCCTCTGGTATGTGGCCCATGCATTCTTCAGTTTAAAGAGCGTTTTTACATATCCATAAGTTTCGAATGAGACTACAAAAATGCTCTAGGAACATTAGCCTTATCCGTCTAAATTAATAGTATCCTTGATAGGCATCTATCATAGATAACAACTTACAGCCATAAGTTAAATCCACTGGCTGGTCAATCCCGGGCAGCTGGTAATGATCTTTAGAGAAGTCCTATTCAGATCACGAAAATTAACACACATTCTCCAAGCCCCAACTCCTTTGGCCACCTTCACTACATTAGACAATCATTCTAGGAACTGTACCTTCATAATATGTTTTGCTCTTAATAGCTTTTCAATTTCCTCTTTGATTACCTTATCTTTCTCTGATCCAAACTGCCCCAACTTCTGCTTCACACGTCTGACCTTTGAATCTACATTCAAACAATGTAAAGCCATAATAGGATGATAAGACTAGGTCACCTAGGTCACGAGGAAGACATCCGAAGCGGATAGAAAGAAAAACATCGACAAATTAAATGAGAGAGAGAGATAGAGAGAGAGAGAGATTATCAATTTAAGAAGAGAGTGGGAGATTATCAATTTAAGAAAGATATTGGACCACTTAAAAATATTGAGAATTCAATATATATATATATAAATTTACACATACTTGCATGTATATACTCACAAAAAATACGATTTTCTCTACCCATATCCTTCCGACGATTTTCTTGAGAATATTCAAGAAATCTGAAGCTAGCTAAGTAAAGAAATATTTGCAAAGGAATTTAATAATATTTTCTTGATTAATTCTTCAATCATGATTACAGCCTTAAATACTTCTCAGCAAATATAATCAAATCCTAATATAATCAAATCCTATCATATCTAATTCCTAATATCAAGCAACTGAATAATGAATCCTAATTTCCAAGATACGCAGTCAAGGAAAATAATTAAAATAATGGATAACATAATAGTTTGACTAATTCAAAAGATAGAGGGCTTAATTCAATAGATATCAATTTGTTTGTATTTTTTCTTGCGTCTTTGACTCCGAATTTGGATTGCATGAGCCTGGGCTTCATTCGTATCATTCCTGTCTCCTTCAAAAAATTCGTCCTCGAATTTGTAGGAATCCATAACTTGAGCAGGATAATAGGCAACAAAACGGTCAACAGCTTCAGAGAAAATGCAGTAACTAAATGTAGCAAGGCATTGGGCATCGAAGATATCTGCAGTATAAATTTTGCCCAAAATTCTGAGACGATACTTAAACAGATTTATAGGAAGATTAAAATAATTATCATTATTTACATAATAATGATAACTATTAAAATTCCAATCACGGGGCATATCCAAGCAAAAGTTATCATCCCCGTTATATTGTGTATGAGTCCCAGTAATAGTAACATAATAGTGGCCCATATCATTACATGAATTAAAAATGATAGGTGTGCAAACAGGCCCAAATGCTGCTGCTAGGGCAACATGCCCATATCCAGTTGCCTCTTTCACGCTGCAATCTCCATCTTCAGCGGCATGAATCACGGTTGGGAGGGTGGCATTCAATTTTTCCGGCGGCCAATGCGGGAAGCCAGCGTCGGCTGCGGGTGGCAGTTTTGTCGCGGCGGTTGTTGGATCAGGTGGTTCCGGCGGATGTTGAGATGGCTGCCTAATTTCATTGGGGTCGCAAGATCTGCCAATGACGGAAAGAACGTGATCTAGGCGAGGTGTTTTCGAATTTCCCTTCTCCTTTTGTGAACTATTCTTTAAGAGTTGTTCCATCTGTTGGCCCAAATTTTCAATTATCTGTACGAGCGATCCTATATCTTACTCTCCATGTTTGTGAACCTATTTTCCATACCGTCCATTGTCGTTTCTAACATCTCAATCCAAACGATGTGTGTTTGCCACATGTGATTTTCAGTGCCGATTCTCTCAATGAAAGCACCAATGATGAGAATCACAAAATTTACAGAATAAAATCGAAGCCCTGGCTCGGGCCAGCAAGCGTTCGAAGGCGCAAAGAAATATTTGCAAAGGAATTTAATAATATTTTTCTGATTAATTCTTCAATCCTGATTACAACCTTAAATACTTCTCAGCAAATATAATCAAATCCTATCGTATCTAATTCCTAATATCAAACAACTGAATAATGAATCCTAATTTCCAAGATACGCAGCCAAGGAAAATAATTAAAATAATGGATAATATAATAGTTTGACTAATTCAAAAGATAGAGGGCTTAATTCAAAAGATATCAATTTGTTTGTATTTCTTCTTGCGTCTTTGACTCCGAATTTGGATTGCATGTGCCTGAGTTTCATTCGTATCAGTTGTCAACAATCTCCTAGGCGAGGAGCAACTGGCAGACTCTATTGTGCAACATCTATCATCACCACTGCCCAATCGCTTGCTTAGGAGGCGACTGACCTAACCATTACCTTATAAATACAATTTTATTTTCGATCGCAAGTATCATAAACGATTGACTTTATATTGACAAACGATTAAAAATTCTCCCTATTTACACAATCCGAGGTGACTGACCTAACCATTACCTTCTACAAATACAATTTAATTTTCGATCGCAAATATCATAAAAGATTGAAGATTAAAAGTTTTCCCTATTTAATTAAATTTGGCATATATCAATAAATTTGCCACCGACTAGTAGTAATATAGTTGAGCGCATTCACACTTGCCCACACGACAAGTAAAGACTTGTGCAAGGGGTCGCAACCCACGGCCCCATCCTCAACAATACACCAATTTAAATTAATTAATTTTAAATAGATCAACAAAGGGATTCTGAACCAGAAACAACAATTTATAAACAAATTCCGAAAATGGAATGATTTGTCGCACGCTAAGAACTGAAGTATCACTCGAAGTCGTCTTCGCTTCTCCGCTAACCCACTATTTCTTTCCCTTTCCTCTTTCACCCTTTTCTTTCCACATTTAAGCTTGTTGCAGTACCTTCACCAGATCTTTCTGTATTAGGTAAGCTTTCTATTGAGTTGTGTTTTGTGATCCTGCTTCTTGAGATTACGGTGCTTTTACGTTTGTTTGGGTATTACTTGGCGTATCTTTCGTAATGTTCCAGTTTTGATTGCTAAACATGGTGTTAATTTGCAGCTATTCTAAGTAATTTTTTGGTTGAATACTTAATCGCCGTAACGTGACGGTATTGTTGATTTAATCCTTGCATCTTTTTTTCCGTTTTGTCTCTTGCGAGAACTTTTTCCCTTTATATTGTTTATGTTGGAATATCCTAGCTTGATTTGTGGTGTATTTTCAGTATGTGTGGTGTGGGCGCGTTTGTTGGTGAATGCTTGATATCTCTACTTTATTTTCTGCATATAGCATAATAGCAGCATATGTAACAACTAAATTTCGCTATTTTGATCAAGGAAAATGAGCAGAGGTTGATATAGCTGGTTTTGCAAGGTAGAGGAATAATGATGGGGAGATCAATCGGACTGATTTGGGTGCTCATCTTTTTATTACTTTTGGTAGAGAATGATATACGGGTAGAGTCTGCTTCCAACTACTTAATTGGGCTGGGCAGTTATGACATCACTGGACCAGCAGCTGATGTCAACATGATGGGCTATGCTAACACGGAGCAGGTTGCATCGGGTGTGCACTTTAGGTTGCGAGCTCGGGCCTTCATTGTTGCTGAGCCACAAGGGAGTCGGGTTGTTTTTGTAAATCTTGATGCATGTATGGCATCACAGCTGGTAACAATAAAGGTCCTCGAGAGATTGAAGGCGAGGTTGTTATTGTTTATTAAAGTATTTAGTTGCATTAGTTTTGTCATCTTTGTACAATCGAATCTTGGTTATGTTAAATCATAGATTTGCTTATGCCGTCAATTGAAAAGTCTGCAACCTATATATTTTCATTTATTGATGTTTAGGAAATTCTATTTAAGATGATATACTTATGGATTGCAGGTATGGCAATCTCTACACAGAAAGTAATGTTGCCATAAGTGGCATTCATACCCATGCTGGTCCTGGAGGTTATCTTCAATATGTCGTGTACATTGTAACATCCCTTGGTTTTGTGCGCCAATCATTTGATGCCCTTGTTGATGGCATTGAGCAAACCATCGTACAAGCTCATGATAATCTTCGACCTGGATCGATATATGTGAATAAAGGTATTTAAGTTCTATTCAGCACTGACGACTTTGAAGTAGTCCATTTTCTGTTGTTTTATCTGTAGTGGATTAACTTTTTTTGCAAAACCATCCTATAAAACTTTCCTTCTAAGCCAAAGCTTTATTTGTTGCTATTTTTTCATATCTTCTCTTATGTTTTGTTGGGTGTGGGGCTTTGGTGCTGGAGGTAATGTTGATTTAATTTAATAAGTTTCATTTTCTGTGTTTTATGTTGAACTTTTGTTTGAAATACTGTTTAATATCTGCTTATTTTTCTTCATTTCAACTCTTTCCTCACTTGGGGAGATGTGTGGCTCCCTTCTTTTAGCATGTTGCAATTTTGCACCCATAATGCTTATAATACTTTTCGATTTTGTGCTCACGAAGTGTAATAGAACAGAAGATCATTCAGAGCAAATTCTGGACCTCTATATCATTCTCACAATTTCTTGTCAATAACAGGGGAGATTTTGGATGCTGGTGTTAATCGAAGTCCAAGCGCTTATCTTAATAATCCAGCTGCAGAACGCAGTAATTATAAGTATGATGTTGATAAAGAGATGACACTCTTGAAGTTTGTGGATGATGAATGGGGCCCTGTAGGCAGTTTCAATTGGTTTGCAACTCATGGAACTTCAATGAGCCGTACAAATTCTTTGATAAGTGGGGACAATAAAGGAGCTGCAGCACGATTTATGGAAGACTGGTTTGATCTGAATAGTAGTGGAAACACATCATCTGATGTATCAAAGACTAACAGAACCCCAAGAAGAGTCTCAAATATTATTCCAATTGTTGAAGAAAATCGTAAGTATTTTGAGTACTTATCCAGATAAGTTTCCAGCCTTTTGAAAATAGACGTACAGTACTTGCAGTAATATGGTGACATTGTAATGATCACATGGAATCTTGAAAGCTATGTTCGATCTCCACTCTCCACTCTTTTGACTGTTGATTTCAAAATTATGGTTATATATCAGTTGGCTACTGGATAATTTGAAAGAAAAAGTTTCCATTTTCCCCTTTCCCCCTCCCCCCCTCACAAAAAAAAAAAAAAAAAACAAACCCACCTCTGTGAGATCTAAAGCATGCCAAGGTTGAATGGAGAGGTTTGTTGAGTTGGTATTTTATTACATATAAAAGAACAATGTCAATAATTTGATCATCCCATTTTTTTCTGTCAAGGTATATTTAAGCCTCTCAACAATTTAAATTTCTCAATTTGTGCTTTCTCTCCCTCCACTTTCATTTTAAGTTATGAACTATTTTGAGTATGCGATCTGCCCGATGCAGCATAACACCTTTCATTATGTGTAGTAATGAAAGTACATAAAGAGGGATAGACTGAGGGTATCCTATTTAACAATGCCTGAATATAATCTTTTTGTGGTCTGAATGCAGATCATGAGTTACTAGAAATTGCTGCTTCTTTTGCGCCTTCACCCGGCAAATTGACCACCAGATTTTTTAGCGTTGCAAGACGTGTAAGAAGTTCTCTCAGACAAGCTGATAGGCCTAAATTTGTATCTGCATTTTGTCAAAGCAATTGTGGAGATGTTAGCCCAAATGTGCTTGGTGCATTCTGTATTGATACAGGATTACCTTGTGACTTCAACCATAGTACCTGTGGTGGAAAGAATGAATTATGCTATGGTCGAGGACCTGGGTATGCACACTTCTGTATTGTGGTGTTGTCGAGATGTAATAAAAACCCTGACTTTTCAGGTTTGGCTTTGGTGTAGATTAATACGTAAAGCTAGATTAATCCATCTAAAAACTTTAACTTGTTAAATATTAGGATCTATGGTTGAAGAATTGAGTGTGACAATGGGTGATTGATAGAAATGTTACAAATGATTCTAACAGGTTAGAACAAATGGCGAAGTGCCCTCAATACGAGCAGAAGTAGAAAATCATTAACTCAAACTAAAAGGGGAAGGAAAGAGAAAAAATATTTGAAAAGAAATAAACTTATACTTAAATATGAATGGAAATGTATACACAATTATTGAATATGATGCATAGAGCTGATCTCACATTGGGGGTTGGAGGGAGGTTGGAGTTGATGTTGTAGACTTATGACTCTTATCTGTCAATTGGTTGGTAGGTATCCAGATGAATTTGAAAGTACACGTATTATTGGAGAAAGGCAATTAAAGAAGGCGAAAGAACTTTTCGGAGCAGCATCAGAAAAAATAGTTGGGAAGATTGATTATCGTCATACGTATGTTGATTTCTCCGCACTTGATGTCATAATTTCAAAAGAAGGTGGAGGTACCGATGCTGTTAAAACATGTCCTGCTGCAATGGGGTTTGCATTTGCTGCTGGCACAACTGATGGACCTGGAGCTTTTGATTTTAAGCAGGGGGATGATAAGGTAATATCACTTTGATTGGTCGTACAAGTGTCTTCTCTCATGTTCTGCATTTTGATGCTCTCTCTCTCTCTCTGTCTCTCTCTCTCTCTCTCAGGGTAATGCATTTTGGAGACTTGTCCGCAACTTACTTAAAACTCCAGGCAAGGAGCAAGTGGCTTGTCAAGCTCCGAAGCCCATTCTGCTCGATACTGGTGAAATGAAACAGCCATATGATTGGGCGGTCAGTACTTACAGGCCTGCGAATATATGCTATTCTGTCATATGGACCTTTGATTACTTGCATGTTTCAACCTCCTCTAAAAGTTTCATGTGGTCAAATTATTAGTGTGCTTGTTTTTAAACACTGCCATGAGTTTGTTACTTAGTTCTCATATTTTGTGATGCATTATAACTCTCATTTTATAGTTATTTTACATTTGGAAGGTGGAGGACTAGTACAGATTTTTACTGGATTTGGTTGAGTAAATAACAGATATTGACTCATTTTACCTTTTTGCTACTTTGTGGACAACATTCGTGCAGTTCTACTTTACAATAATGCCAGACTAATAATATTCGAAACTTTCCAGCTTGAGAGATATACTTGGGATGTGAAAAACAACAGCCTACGAAACATGAGATGAAATTGATAAACATTATGTGATCGAACTTGCCTATTTCTGATATTGTTAGCCGTTTAATTTTCACCTCCTATGCATCTCACCTATAACATATAATATGATCTGAAATCAGTGACGGTTATAATTATCCATTGCAGCCATCGATACTTCCAGTTCAGATTCTGAGAATTGGGCAGCTGGTTATTCTTAGTGTGCCTGGAGGTATTCACTTGACTTTCTTCTGTCTTTCCTTTACTTTATAAAATATGCTCGTTTTAAGTTTTAACTTCTAATAAGTTTTTGATGGATGGAAAAACTTAATGTATGCTGTATGGATAAGAGATGCTTGCTCGAATGTTAAATAAATCTCATTTTCACTAGTACTCGACTCTCTTTCTTCCATTTGCCAGAGTTTACCACAATGGCTGGAAGACGGCTCAGAGATGCGGTAAAAAAAGTTCTCATAAGTGGAAGAAGCAAAGAGTTTAATAACAACGTCCATGTAGTCATAGCTGGCTTGACAAATACATATTCTCAGTATGTGACAACATTTGAGGAGTATCAGATACAGAGATACGAGGTTAGTTACTTGTCACAATAGACGATAAACTATTTTAAAAAATTAGACAAAATCTAGATCTGTTAATAGCTCGATGTCCATTGGTTTATTCATGCAATTCATACAAATAATTCTTTTGTTCGTTTTTCGTTCTTTTGGAACATGGGAACATTTGTTAGACCCAATGATGAAAATATCCCCATATATCCCCAATATATCCATTTTTTGTAGTCACCGATATTGTTATTGGGTAGAAACAATATTTTCATAATATCCATTTAAAAAATTAAAATATCGGTAAATATCGGTCTGTAATATCAATATTGCTTATTTTTTCCATAAATTAAAATTTAAACCAAATATCGTTAAATATCGATAAATTTTAAAAAAAATCCAAAAAATTGTGTATATATAAATTTATCAAAACTGTAAAAATTATTTAAATTCTTTTGTTAAATTTATGTGTTATATGTTTGTTCTTAAATTGTTATAATTTTTAAAATTTACCGATATCGATATTCGATATATCTATTGATATTTGCACAAATTTAAGACCTCGATATTTCCATCTATAGCTATATTCTCAACCTTGGTTAGACCACATAATATTGTCAGTGCCATCGCCCAAATCTCATTTTGTAGCATTTGTAAGGAGGGATAAAGTCAATCACAAACTATGTGACTTGTATGAGATTGGATGTAAATGTATTCCCTCTATCCCACGTCAATTTACTCCCTAAGGGGTTGCACGTTTTTTAAGAAAAAATGTAATCTTTGAATATATTCTTGTGTGTGCATGTAAATATGTGTGTGTTTGTCAGTGTGCACACAAATCAATATTTTCTTTTTTTGGTAGTATGCAAATTAATATGAGACATCCAAATAAGGCAAGTGTGCAGATTGATATGAGACGGTGAGGGTAGTTTGTATCAAAATGGTACCAGGTATATGTTATTGTATCAAATCGGTACTATCTCAAGTTTATATATTCACCAAAATGGTATGCACATTAATCTAAACTGGAGCTAAATCTTTTATCAGGTACTATAGAATAGACAGTAGTTTGAGATGAAACTGTTAGTGGTGCATAAATATAAGATTATTGCCCTCTTCTTTTATATGAATTAATGTTCATTATCCATTCAATAAAAAAATTTAAGTTAGTGTCTATTCTAATACACACTGATGCTCAATATCCTAATTGGTACAAGAATTGCAGTTTAGCAGCTGAACTCTGCAGAAAGCTGCTATTCTGCTTCACTAAGACTTCTACAAACATTTACTAAATCGATTTTGTCTTGGCGTGTTTAAAAGATATATATGCTCATCTCCATTTCTAGAGTAGGACTCCTTCAAATCAGGTTTCTCTTCTTCAAAGTGATTTTGTTTACTGTACGAAGTAATATTGTTTTACATACAAAGTATCACGTTTAAAAAAAATGCTTGTTCAATGTGTTATTTTTCTCAAAATCAGTAAAACCACGATACTTCTTAAGCTAAACAGTATTACTGGGTCCACCATGTTCCTTACGCCGTAGAAGATTTTGCTCCATTTCTAATGCATTTCCCTTGGTGCATTTCAGGGTGCCTCTACATTGTATGGCCCGCACACACTCAGCGCCTATATTCAAGAGTTCCGGAAGCTTGCAACTGCCCTTGCCAGTCGACAATCAGTGGGACCTGGTCCTCAACCTCCGGACCTACTAAACAAACAAATAAGCTTGCTTGCACCGGTTGTCGTGGATGCAACTCCGATTGGTGTAAAATTTGGGGACGTGAGCTCAGACGTGCCCAAGAATGCAACCTTTAAGAAAGGCGACAAAGTAACTGTAGTTTTCTGGTCAGCATGTCCCAGAAATGATCTCATGACTGAAGGTACGTTCGCTCTGGTGGAGATATTGAGAGGGAAGGATTCTTGGGAGCCCGTGTACGATGATGACGATTTCTGCCTTCGTTTCATCTGGTCGAGACCTTTGAAACTCAGCCCTCGCAGCCATGCTACTATAGAATGGTTAGTACCTCAAACAGCGGCCTCTGGTGTGTACAGAATCAGGCATTTTGGTGCTGCGAAGAATCTTTTCGGAACAATCACGCATTTTACAGGTTCTTCCAGTGGTTTTGTTGTGGCATGAGAATCACTACTTGCCATTTTGTATCAATTAAGTGGTGTAATTAAAGAAGAAACATATTAATTATATTTGTACCATATATGAAGGAAGTTCTTAATATTAATTAAAAGAGTTGATACCCTGGCCTACACAAGGGATGATGTCTTAGACACTCTTGTTCCAGGCCACACACATTTGGTTTTAGCTGCTCCCTCCGTCCTAACTCTTTTTTTCCATTTTTTTCATTTTGGGACGTCCTAACTCTTTTTTTCCTACCTTAATAAGAAAATAATTTATACTCACAAAAATTAATGAAGTATACTTTTTATATTTTATTAATTAACTTTACATTCAGTCATTCACATACTCTACCTTTTTTCTTAATCCGTGCGTTCATGTCTTTTGAAAAAAAAACTCGGGATGGAGGGAGTATTATTTTTACTCATGACCCGGAGTGAATAATACGACTTTCCTTTAGGGGTGTAAATGAGTCGAGTCGAGTCGAGTCGAGTCGAGTAGTGTTGAGCTCGAAACTCGACTCGAAAGCAATACTCGAAGCTCGAAACTCGACTCGAACTCGATCGAGCTTGATTTTTTTAGCTCGAGCTCGACTCGATTAAGAACTCGACAAACTCGAGCTCGGCTCGACTCGACTCGATAATTTTATTATTTAAATAAAATAAAATATTAAATATATTTTAGCTCTTTTTTTTTTCTAAAATTAAAGCTCGACTCGACTCGAGCTCGATTACTTTATTTATATATTAAAAATAATAAAAAATATTAAATATTGTGCAAGCTCGATTAGGCTCTCGAGCCGAGTATTTATAAACTCGAACTCGACAGCTACTCGAGTAGCTCGAGCTCGACTCGATTTGGTTCGAGTCGATTTCGATCTTTTTACGAGTCGAGCACGAGTAGATTGCGAGCCGGCCTGACTCATTTACACCCCTACTTTCCTTCCAAGTTAAGTTCACACTTTATTTTTTAATTGTCCCACATCATTATTAACACCAAAAGCTGAAAAAAAAAATACTCATAAACCACTATGCTACTTTTGTTTTATCCAATTAATTCAACAAAGGTACATAACATCTACACTTTCACTTTAATGAAGTTTTTTTGTTTTTTATTTTTTAAAATTCATGTTAAACAGATTTTTGACACACAGAATTTTTATTTGGGCTTGAGAAACCACCACCATGAGTTGTCTTCAATCGATCCGAAATCATTATGTATTATTTAATTTATTATCCGTCCAATTATAAAATTTCCATAGTTTTGTTTAATGAAAATTAAAAAAATACTCTCACCGTTTTAAAAGGAATTTGCATTCCTAAAGTTTTATATTTTAAAGAAAAAATTAAAAATATATTTTTTAAAATAAAATAGTGACTTATAAGTAAATATATATAAAATTTTGTGAGTAATCCACACAAATCGATGTTCTGTTTTGGTAAAGTTTTGTATGAAATGACTCGTGATAAGTTTATCATTAATCAATTTTAAAATATCAAACATTTGATAAGGAGTATAAAAAATCTCATTAGAAGTATAAAAAATCGGGATCAATGATATTATCTTATAATTGTTATATATTTTATGTACCCAAACTTTTGATACTCCTGATAAATATTTTGATATACTTGATCAAATATTTGATACTTTAAAACAGTTTCATAATAAGTTTATCATAAAATATTTTTATATAAAATTTACTCTTTTTTTTAGTAGTGCATGAATTGGTGTGACACGTTCAAATAAAAAAGGTGTTTAAATTTTCTAGGAGGGAGGTAGCATTAAAATAAAATAGAAATTAGTACAAATGATATGATTGATATAGAAAATTAAGAGCGTGAAAAAAGAAAAATTAAAGTGAGGTAGGTGAGTTTCCAAAATAATATTATCCGAAGACAAAAACTTATATACAAATTTCTACCGTAAAAATATTCATTTTTTAAAAATTCGTGGGTCTAAACCGGGTCGGGTCGAATTTGAGTATTTTTTTCCAAAATTCGCGCAACTTGTAATTTCAGTTTTTTTTTGCTCCCAGGTATGTTACAATTTGGGCAAATGCATGTTCCTTTAAGGCAAAATGTGTGTTACAATCAGACTAAATATTGTTTTTTACACATATTAATTTATTTTTGTAGAAGTAAATATTTTTCATGCAATGTAACACATGTATATGTTACTCCCTCCGTCCCTAACCAATTTGCACATTTTCTATTTTGGGTTGTCCCAAATCAATTTGCACACTACTTAAAAGGGAAACATCGATTTGCGTGCACACTCACAAAATTTTCCACACATTTACCCATATACCACTATTTTATTTAAAAAAATATATTTTTCTTAAACCGTGTGCCATCCCAGGGGTGCAAATACCCCTGGGACGGAGGGAGTATATTATATGTGTAACACATATTTGTTCTTAATAAAAATACATTTTTTCCTATAGTAACACGTATATGCTAATATAATAACACAAATTGAGGAGCAAATATGTGTTACAATTAGAGTCAATGTGTATTACTGCAAATATATGTTACAATTAGAGCAAATTTGTGTTACTGCAAATGTGTGTTATTATATTTAGAGTAATGTGTGTTACAATTAGAGTAAATGTGTGTTACTGCAAGATCAAATGTGTGTTACTGTATATACAAATATTTATTTATCTTTAGAAAAATATATATTATATTTTATATAACATATACAAGGTATTAAATGATGTATTAGTACATGAACAACATATTATTAACATAAATCAACAAAGAGAATAAAAAATAAATTAAGTAACACATATTTATTCTTGCAAAAATACATATTTTCTTTATAGTTACTTGAAAAGTATAAAAATTTAATTTTTTAAGAATTAATAATACAGATTTTGCCTAATTGTAACACACATTTTTGCCTAAATTGTAACATATCTAGAAGCGAAAAAACCTGGAAATACAAGTTGCGTGAATTTTGAAAAAAAATGTCCAAATCCGATCCGACCCGGTTTAGACCCGCGATTTTTTCAAAAATGAATATTTCTACAGTAGAAATTTCTACACAAGTGTTGCTCTTATCCGAAATTTATGAAGATCGTACCAAAAGAAAAGATGAGGATCATATTGAAGGGCAAAAGAAATATTTTATTAATTGTCCATTTTATTCTCATATATTAAGATGGAGGGCAAAATAGATAAAAAATATTGTACTTATTATAATATCTCCAAGCAAATATTATACTTTTTATGTCCCTAAACACTTCACACATTTTTTTAGATCCGTTGTACAACACTTTGCACATATGTACAGAAAATATAATTACTTTTACACTTAATTAAACAAATTTCACTATTTTAATACACATCACCCTCAATACTCTACTTTTTACACATCTTTAAAAATGTGTAAAAATAGTGTGGAATGTGTTTAGGGACGGAGGAAGTACCTTGGATTGCAATTTAAAATTTCCTCCATTTTTTAGAATAAGTTTTCAACATTTTTTCTCGAATCGTTCCATGATAATTTTTTTAAAATAATATTATATATATTAATAAATAAATATTTTTTAAACAGATACAATAAACAAAACTTTTATTTTAAAAATAAAAAAATAACAACAAAAAGGTAAAAAATATTACTTTGTACTGATGGAAGTAACAAAGACTAATAAAATGTCAAGTGTGGATAACTAAGTAGTTAGAGCTCCATTATCTAAAACTTTGATGTTTTACGTTCAAGACACATAGATATTGAGGTGGTCCCCTTATAGTTGAGGGGAGGGAGGGGGAGGGTAGTTCCCTTTTTGTGGATATTGGGGTTTTGAGTTACAGTTTAGGTGGTCTCATCTTGTGGTGGTTGTGGATCCAGATTATACCGAAAACAAACAATGTGTTATATATACTCGGTTGATATTGACATAATCTTGTGACTTGTGTTTTCAAAATTTCTAGCAACATCAGAATTTGCCCTTTCGACTAACTTAAACTCATGATAATTTTATGTTATGATATTTGCCTAAGTATGGAAGTTGAAGAGGTGAGGAGTTCCAGAACTATCCTAGACGTCAGACGGTTAATAGTTGAGTAGACAATTACCCTACTAACATGGAAGTTACATCATGGAGGGAAGTTAGAGGAGTTACCTTTGCAAGGCTAAAATCCCAGCCCCTGGTGGAGTGTGGATGCTGATTTACACGTCTATAAATAGAGGAGGCATCAAATATTTCAGAGTGTGGAATATAGTACCTAGAAATTATCGAGTAGTTCGTCTATTTAGGATCTAGATAGTTATATTCCTCCACCAGAATTGCGATAACGTCTACGCACTTAAAGCAATATTTATTTTTTGCATTAGCATTCCGTTTGACTAAACATGGATATGCTAAGCTTGTTTTGGACTAGCCTCTAGTTAGATCTTGTATAAGATTCCTTGTTTGAGTCATTTTTTATCTACGTGACCTTGTCTTTTGGTTTCTTTTGTAAACCTTGTTTTGTGTCACTACTTTGCTATAGTGAATATTTTCCGCCATGAGGCATCACTTATTTGTATAATATGTGAAATTTTTTTATATCTCCTGCAAGCGTATGTTTATTTAAAGTCTTTCGCTGTGTATGTGTTGTCATTTATGTTTCCAACATTTTTAACAATATTTTTCAAAAACACTCACACTAGGTGCACCACGCACAAACAAGTGGCGTCAGAGCCTAAACGAGACACATTTAGTTAAAGATTTTGTGTTTGTGTGTATTTGAGTCTGCAATGGAGTATCATCTCACACCCACGCTTAAACCTCCGATCTTAGATGGTACCAATTATGCGTATTGGAAACCAAAGATGCGGATGTACTAGGAGTGTTTTGTATGGTTGGCCACAACCATTACATCCAGCCGACGATGACATTGAAACTCATATAAAATATGAGTTGCACTATATAATAAAGAAGTCACCCTTGCTAACTACAATTCGAAAGCCTTGAATGCTATTTTCACTTCAACTAATGTTTCTATGTTCAAGATAATTTTGAATTGTGTGTCTTCAAAGGATGCATGTGACCGTCTGCAAGAACATTGTGAAGATTCTGAAAGTGTTCGAAGGAAAAAAATTCGAATGCTTGGTATAAAGTTTGAAAATTTAAAACTGAAGGATGATG
>JAPKLY010003674.1:0-17586 GCA_026898435.1 Prunella vulgaris | reverse complement strand
AATCACTCAATCAATTATCTAAAGTTATTAATTGGAATTATAATATGGATTGTAAATAGAAATGTAGAGAGAGGAATTTTTGCAAGGTATTTCTTGTATTGGAAATTTCAGATCCTTACAAATGAGGGTTTTACATCTATTTATACCCTCTCTTTGATGAGGTGGCACGTTTAGGGGCCATGTGGCCTCTGGTGGTGACAAGTGTCCTCCACTTGTCACCACCCTAATGACTTGCTCCACTAACTCTAACCATAACGTTCTGCGCCTTCCCTATAGGTCCTTCGAACATCTTGTGTCCCCTTCCTCGAAGTATGGCGAGCAACATGGCGAGCACTGTGGCGAGCAAATGGGCGAGCACTACGGGCTTGTTCTCAGAGTTTAGTGCCTTGTCACCATTGAGCCAAGCGAGCATGCTGGCCAGCAACTTAGCGAGCATGCTGGCGAGCAACTTAGCGAGCAACCCAGTCTTGGCCTCATGGGCTCTTTGCTCCGTGACACCAGGGCTTGGGCGAACAACTGGGCGAGCAATCCGGCGAGCACATAGGCGAGCAACTGGGGAGTGGCCACGTAGGCTTGTTGCCTTGTCACCTCTAGGCTCCGGCGGGCCTGCGGGCGAGCATCCTGGCGAGCACTTGGGCGAGCAGCCGGCCCACTTCAGCTTGCTTATACTTTAGTTTATTTCCTTAATCCTCGAGCTTAGATCCTTTTATCAACAATATTGTTAATTGTTCTTGGGGTATTGTGAGTTGTTCTTGGGGTATTTGTAAATTGTTCTTCAGGTATTACTTAAATTTGAGGGAATTTTATGCTTTGATTAGTTTATTTTTTAAGCATTCTTGTTCATTTTCTACATCATTATATAAAAAATGCACATGTGTCTATTTTAAAGATTAAAAGTAAAAAATATGGATTAATATGAAGAGAATAGTATAATTATTTCATAAAAATTTATGAAAAAAATATCATTTTTAAAGGTAATTTATAATGTTTTGATGTTGCATTTTGAATAATTATTTTATAATACCCGAATAACAATGGAGTAATACCTCAAGAACAAATCTAAGTAATATCTCAAGGAGAAGTCTAAATTATACCCCAAAGAACATCTTATAATTCCAAAAAAATATCTTATAATACTCAAAGAATAATTTATAATACACAATGAATAAACCCAAAGAATAATTTATAATACCTAAAAGAACAATTTGTAATACTCAAAGAATAATATATAATACCCAAAGAATAATTTATAATATCCAAAGGACAACTAAATTATTTTGTTAATGATTTTGTTCTTCGTGTATTGTTAATTGTTATTGGGGTATTGTGAGTTGTTCTTGGGGTATTTGTAAATTGTTCTTCAGGTATTACTTAAATTTGAGGAAATTGTATGCTTTGATTAGTTAATTTTTAAGATTTCTTGTTGATTTTCAACATCATTATATAACAAAAACATATGTGTCTACTTTAAAGATTAAATGTAAAAATATGGATTAATATGAAGAGAATAGTACATTTATTTCATAAAAATTTATGAAAAATATCATTTTTTAAAGGTAATTTATAATTTTTTTATGTTGCATTTTGAATAATTATTTTATAATACCCAAATAACAATGGAGTAATACCCAAAACACAAATCTAAGTAATATTCTAAGGACAAGTGTAAATAATACCCCAAAGAACATCTTATAATACCCAAATAACATCTTATTATACCCAAAGAATATCTTATAATACCCAAAGAATAATTTATAATACCCAAAGAATAATTTATATATAGTACACAATGAATAATTTATAAACAAATAATTGATGAATGAATAAACACAAAGAATAATTTATAATAACTAAAGAACAATTTATAATATTCAAAGAACACTATACAATACTCAAATAATAATTTAATATCCAAATAACAATTTATAAATGAAAAATAATAAATAAATAATTAATAAATGAATAATATTCGAAGAGCAATTTATAATATACAAATAACATCTTATAATACCCAAAGAATATCTTATAATTGAATAATTAATAAATAAATGAGTAAAAAACAAAATAATAATTATAATACTCGAATAACAATGGAGTAATACTCCAAGAAAAAATTTAAGTAATATCCCAAAAACAAGTCTAAATAATACCCCAAGAACAATTCTAGATAATGTCTCAAGAACAACTCACTAATACCTCAAGAACAAATATTGAATACCCAAAGAACAACTTAGTTATACCTCAAGAACAACTCCTTAATACCCTAAGAACAATTCTCTTCAAAATCCCAAGAATAACTTGTTATACAAAAAAGTACATAATTCGGAGTGTAGTGTATGTTTCTAAAAAATCAAAATAAATTTAAAATTAAACTAAAATCAAGATGTATGCATCCTATACATATTAGAATTTGCGTTTTCATTATTTAGCATACATACAATTTGTCGATTCCACAAAACATTGCCCTCTATCCAATCGAGCAGCTATCAAATACTATTAATACTCACTCAAGTTTAAAAAAAAAACCACAATGACAAATACAAAAATCACCACAAAATAATCCAGGAAAAAAAATAATTGTCTTCAATCACTGCCACTCTTCACAGTAACGTCCTCAATAACCTTCGCTCACCTGCGTCCAAAAAGAGAGAGAGCGAGATCTGAGTGCGTATATATTTTTGATTGTGTATAGTTATACCTAAAGAACAATTATTAATACACAAAGAATAATTTAGTTATATCCCAAGAACAATTTTTTAATACCCAAAGAACAAATCTTTGTAAAACCCAAGAACAACTTGATATACTAAAAAACACATAGTGCGGCGTGTAGTGTGTGTTTCTGAAAAAATCAAATTAAATTTAAAATTGAACTAAAATCAAAGTGCATACTATGCACCCAAATGCACGCTAGAATTTGTCATTTAGTTTTAGTGACATAATATTTTTAGATATAATGAGAGGATTTTTTCCATTATAGACTTTTAACTAAAGAAGCAATAATTAGAGGCTATGATATGATATTTTTCATCACTAAAAAGTCATCAGTAATGATATGTCAACTTTTAATCACAATTTTTACCTGTTTCTAAAATTAAAAACTTTTTGTAGTACTCCCTCAATCCCCCAAATTTATTACCCATTGTGGGGGCACTAGTTTTAAGGAAAATAGATAAAGTAGATAAAATAAGTATATTGGGGAATTATTATGAGGTTCACTAAAAAAATAAAGTGATTGTTTGTGAGTGTGATAATAAAATAATATTTTTTAAAAGTAAAATGAGAATAAATTTGGGGGACGGACGAAAATAAAAGTGAGAATACATATTGAGGATAGATAAATAATAACAATTGGGATAGCCCCTATTTTATATTTGAAAAATTCTTTTTTAGCTATTTTTACTTGGTTAAATTCTTTATTGACCATGTAATGTCACAAAACTCCTTTTTAGTCATTTTGATAATTGTTTTATATAAATAACACTCAATTAAAATCTTTTAACACTGATGAGGCTTTTTCTCATCCATTACAAATCATTTCCGCATTAAATTGTAAATCCTTTAGTGTGAGCTATAAAATTGTGAAAACACACACCTGGAGACTATATATTTCTCAAATCAAATATTGAGATCATTAATGTTCTCCATTCCCAATAATTTTAATTAATTTCCTTGCATTTCTAGGCATATGTGAAATTGCAAAATTTTAAAATGACTAAAAAATATCTTTTAAAGTTAACGTCGCTAAAATAAAATTTAGCCATATAGCCAATTTCAATTTTTCATAATTTCCTCTTATTATTTATAATAGCAGAGTTGGCCCCGCAATAAAACCGCATTAGTTTTGTATGTTTAGTAAGAAGCTAAAATAACAAATGTTTAGTTAACAACTAAATTAAAACAACAAGAGTTATCTCCTGCTATATATTCAATTTATTAAGCAAGAACCTTGCAAAGTTTTATAAGCAATGCCTCTTATATCAAAGTCAAGCTCATTTACCGACGAATTTAGGAATTAAAAATTTATAAGCCCTATAATTTTGCCTCATTTTGAATTTAGTCTTTTAGATTACACATTTTAATTTTGGTCCTATAAGTTTAAAAATATTTTGATTTTGGTCCTTTTACAAACTTACAGGACCAAAATCAATTGGTCCTGTAAGGACCAAAATCAAAATATTTTTAAACTTATAGGAATACAATCAAAATGTGTAATCCATATGGATCAAATTCAAATTTTTGACAAGTTATGGAACAAAAAAAAAACTTTAATCCCATGAATTTATCTCTTGTCATTACTTTCAATTTTTTTTAAAAATTTTGGTAGTGAAGCATCCCTAAATCGGTGCTCTAGCTTGATAATTTGGTTTTGTTGAATTTCTTTCGCTACCAATGATTTAATTGGTTGTATACGATCTTGTGTAATTAATTCCCCTATGTACCCATCTAAGTACTTCGAGGGATCAACCACACCCCCTATTTAAAAAACGAAACATAGCTAGTTGACTTCAGAACATTTTATGTTTAAACTATTTAATTTAAAAACTAAACATAGCTAGTTGACTTACATAACAATTAAACGGCCGAATATGCTGGTACAAGTTACATACATAAATATCATATTTCATGTTTTAAATTATATTTCATATTATGAAAAACACATGACGGCCGAAAAAATTATTAACAATATAATATATACCAAGTCAAAGGAGAAATCGAACCCACACTGGAAATCTAACAATATGCTGATTACATACTCCAATTAATTAATAGCGACTTAAGTCATAAAACGCAGATCTCTGCAACGTACCTTCGCTCTTCATCGTCAAAAGTATCGCACAAAACCCTGCCCCTTGTTTCCGGCAAGAACACAACACACAGTGAGAACACCGATATCGCCACCCCAAACACCCCATACGACACAAACCCATTCTTTCTTCCGGCCGCCGCAAGTATTGGGCTGAGAGCGCCGCCCAACACTAGCGCCTGCCGCACAATCGACACCGCCGAGTTCCTAACGCACGTAGGAAACAGCTCCAACGCGTACATATTAAAACGACGTCACACGCCGTGCATGCGCAGCAAAACGACACCAACTCTAGCCCGATTTGCATCCCCTTCCACTCCACCACCACGCAACCCACGCTGCATATCCCACTCAATAACGACAAAAATAGTACAAATTCCTTCCTCTTCAGTTTTCCGATCAGCATAAACATGACGAACGACGCCGGAAATTCCAACAACGCGTTCAACGTCACAGATTGACTGGTAGGTTCCCGAGGCCCAACGGCATCCCGTAGTAAATCATACCGACCCCGAACGCCACCACCGATATAGCCACCAGTCTCCGGCAAGACCAACCCTTATCCAGCAACATTTTCGCCGCAGAGAAAACGTCGGTTTCTTGCTGCGTTTTATCTTCCCATGTAGTGCACCTTGCGAAAAAGCTTTGCGTTAAGCTGCTCCGGTTAGTCGTATTAGCATTAAGTGTAAATATTCTGATTGATTCATGTAATTACTCCTTGGACTGTAAATCCTTCCTATATATATAGTGGATTTCTTTTCTCACCTGATCAACGGTGATCATATATTCACTCTCACATGGTATCACGCCTAACATCTCTCGTGAAACCCTAAATTTTTTTTTCTCCGGTCTCTATCATCTTCCATGGCTAATCCTGCCATTGACCCACTTCCTATCACTACTATGATTGCCATGGTGAAAATCCATCTCACCAATGACAATTATTTGAATTGGCGTAGGCAAGCATACCCAATGATTGTTTGCTTCGATCTTGTAGGCCATATCGACGGCACTCTTGCCCCATCACCCACCGTTGTCTCGTCCGACGGCACGACGACTGCCAACCCTGACTATACCGCCTGGCGTGTCAAGGATAAGCGTCTTCTAGGTATTTTGATGGCCACGATCACAGCCGAGGCGATCTCTGAAGCCGCCGACTGCACGACGTCCTGCGATGCTTGGCTTGCCCTCGAACAAGCTTTCGCCATTCCTCCGAATCCCGGGCGAATCAACTCCGTTTGCAACTCCTCCATCTCCGTCGTGATCAACAGTCTGTCACTGATTACGGCCGCCGGTTTCTTGATCTATGCGACCAACTGAATTCCATTGGTTGACCGGTTCCTGAAACGGATAAATCACGTTGGTTTCTTCGTGGGCTTGGATCTCAATTTCTCGGGTTTTTCGATACCCGATTGGCTATGTCACCGGTTCTTGCGTTTCGGTCTCTTCTCCATCAAGCCATCCAGTTTGAGATCATGATGACTTTTGACAATCCATCGGCTGCTTCTTCTCCAGCGGCCTTTGCTGCAACCGATCATCGAGGCTCTTCTTCTCAGCACTCGGGATCTCACGGCTCCAGTGGTAACCGTTTGTCCTCTACTTCCTATAATAATAAAAATCACAATTTTAATGCAGGCAATGGGGGACGTGGTGGTCGTAACAACGGGGGGCGTGGGGTCGCCGTCCTCCTCGTTGTCAGCTTTGTAGGGGTGAGCACTATGCCGACAAGTGCCCACAATACTTGAATCGGCGTCCTCCGCCCACAGCTAATCTTGCTGATACATTTCGTGCTTCTTGCAATATTGTTGATCCTGTCCCTGATTGGTATATGGATTCGGGTGCGTCTGCACACATGACGAATCACTCTTCTTCCCTGGATTCCTTTGGCTCTTATAATGGTACTAGTTCTGTCATTGTTGGTAATGGTCATGCTTTACGTATCTCTCATGTTGGCTCTAAATCTTTGTCTGGCAATCTTAATTTATTGGATGTTTTAGTGGTTCCCCACATCACTAAGAATCTGCTCTCCATCAGTAAATTGACTTCCGATTATCCAGTTGACGTTTTTTCTGATAAATCTTTTGCTATTCAGAATCGTCTGACCAAGGTGGTTCTAGCTCAAGGTAGATGTGAAAATGGTCTTTATGTGTTGGAGAGGGCTCATTCGGCCTTTGGTGGCAGCTTTTTGGACCAAGACTTTAAAAGCTAGTTTTAAATTGTGGCATTTACGTTTGGGGCATGTCCCTTTTTCTATTATTAATTATTTGCAAAAGTCTGGACAACTTTCTGTTTCTTCTGTTTTACCTACACCTGGTGTTTGCTCCTCTTGTCAGTTGGCCAAGAGTAAGCGTTTATCTTTTCAGAATAATGAGAAACGTGCTTCTAATATTCTTGACTTGGTACATTGTGATTTGTGGGGCCCCGCGCCTGTGACATCATCTTCTGGATATCGCTATTATGTTGCTTTTGTCGATGATTTTACCCGTTTTACATGGATGTTTCCTTTGCGTGCCAAGTCTGACTTTTATGAGATATTTGTTCGCTTTCATACGTTTGTTTGCAACCAATTTTCTACTACTGTGAAAGTGTTTCAAAGCGATGGAGGCACTGAATTTGTGAATTCCCGGGTTTCTCTTTTTTTGGCCACTCATGGCATCCATCATAGACTGTCTTGTCCGTATACACCTCAGCAGAATGGTCGGGTCGAGCGTAAGCATCGTCATATTACTGAAACAGGTTTGTCTATGTTGTTTCATGCACATGCACCTGCTAGTTTCTGGTTTGATGCATTTGCCACTGCTGTCTATGTTATTAATAAACTCCCCTCTCCGTTGCTTGCTAATAAGTCCCCATTTGAATTGTTGTTTGGTTACTCTCCGACTTATGCCCATTTCCGACCATTTGGCTGTCGTGTTTTTCCTTATTTACGTGATTATGCTGCTAATAAGTTTTCACCTCGTAGTCGTCCGTGTATATTTTTGGGTTATAGCAGCTCTCACAAGGGTTTCAGGTGTTACGATCCTTCTTCCGCTCGTATCTTTATCACTCGTCATGCTCAGTTTAACGAGGAGTTGTTTCCCTTCTCTGGTGATTCTACCGTTCGTGTTCCTCCGGGTGATATTGTTGGATTTCTCGATGTGAGTTCTGAGTCTGCTCTTCCTCAGTTGCCACCTAATCCGTCTTTCCCGACCACTGGTCCTCCGTTATTGTCTCAAAATCTCATTTTGAATGAGACTGAGCAGTATCATTTGGTTCCACTTGAGCCAGAGCCTCCGGCTTCTTCCCCACCTCCTGCTCCAGTTCCGGTGGCTCCACCTATTCCCGGGGATGTCCTTCCTCCGGTTCCACCAGCTACTCATCCTATGATTACACGAGCTCGTGCTGGTGTGTTCAAGCCTTGCTATCCTGTTGATTTGGCGTCCACTGCTCTTCTTTCTGTCCTAGCTGTCTCTGACGAGCCTCGTGGTTTCAAGTCTGCCTCCAAACATCCCCACTGGCTTTCAGCTATGCAGGAAGAGATTGATGCGTTGCGGGCTAATAAAACTTGGGATCTAGTTCCTCGACCACATGGATCCAATGTTGTTGGATCTAAATGGGTGTTCCGGACAAAATTTCATGCAGATGGTAGTATTGAGCGCCACAAGGCTAGACTTGTTGCGCAGGGGTTTACTCAGATTCCTGGCACAGACTTCCATCACACGTTCAGCCAAGTTGTCAAGGCTGCTACGGTCCGTATTATTTTGGCTCTGTCTGTTCAGTTCAAGTGGCCTCTGCATCAGCTCGATGTTAAGAATGTGCTTCTTAATGGTGTGCTTCCTTAGCCAGTTTACATGGCTCAGCCTCCAGGTTTTGTGGATCCCGCATATCCTGATCATGTGTGTCGCCTAAAAAAGGCATTGTACGGACTTCGTCAGGCTCCTTTAGCCTGGTTTCAGCGCTTTAGTGCCTTTCTTCTGGGAATTGGATTTTGCACCAGTCGATCTGACTCTTCTCTGTTCTTTTTACATCGTGGTACCTCCGTCATTTATCTTCTATTGTATGTAGATGACATTATTGTTACAGGTAACGATTCCCAACTGCTTAAGGATTTTATTTCTCGAACTCATCGGGAGTTTGCCATTAAAGATCTTGGTCGTCTGAGTTATTTTCTGGGTCTGGAGATCTCCTACACGCCTAACGGTTTGTTTGTTGGTCAAGTCAAGTATGCTCATGACATTCTTGCTCGGGCTTCTCTCTTAGACTCAAAGCCTATTGCCACTCCTCTTGTCCCTGGTGATTCTCTCGTCACATCCGGTGAGCCTTTTCAGGATCCAACTCTCTACCAATCTCTGGTTGGTGCCCTTCAATACCTAACTATCACGCGTCCGGATCTCTCGTACGCAGTTAATGTTGTGAGTCAATTCTTGCATTCCCCTACTGTTGATCATTTTACTGCTGTCAAACGTATTCTACGGTATGTGAAGGGGACACTTCATTTTGGTCTTTCTTATCGTCACACTACTGAGGCTTCGATTTTTGGTTACTCGGATGCTGATTGGGCTCGTTGTCCTGATACTCGGCGTTCTACTTACGGATATGCTGTCTTCCTGGGTGGTAATCTTATTTCCTTGAGCGCTAAAAAGTAACCTACTGTATCTCGAACCAGCTGTGAGTCTGAGTACCGTGCCCTTGCTAATGCGGCTGCTGAGTTAGTTTGGGTTACAAACTTGCTCAAGGAATTACGTGCTTTACCTGCTGGAACACCTACGCTTCTTTGTGATAACAAGAGCGCTATCTTTATGAGCCAGAATCCTGTAGCACACAAGCGCGCCAAGCATATAGATCTTGATTGTCATTTTTTTCGAGAACTTGTCTCCTCTGCTTCCATTCATACACAGTTTGTTCCATCTCATCTCCAATTGGCTGATATCTTCACGAAGAGCCTTCCTCGTTCTACTTTTGAGTTTCTGCGTTCCAAGCAATTTGCGTTCACTTGAATCCCACGCAATGCTTGAAGGGGATATTAGGAGTAATTAGCATTGACTTAGTATCTCTGTAATTAGCATTAATTTAGGATCGGTGTAATTAGCATTAATTATAAATATTCTGATTGATTCATGTAATTACTCCTTGGACTGTAAATCCTTCCTATATATAGTGGATTTTTTTTCTCACCTGATCAACGGTGATCATATATTCACTCTCACAAGTCGGCGAAGCGGCGCGTCTAAGCGTTTCCGCAAATTCATCACTCCGGCCTTTGATGAAAAGCCATCTCGGAGACTATCCAACTAGATAAAACAAGAGCAATGAGTAGATAATGCACGGAATAGAAGTCCATAGATATATCAATCTCCAGGAGGAGCCTTGGAGAGAGAAAGCTATAGCCGGTAGAGAGAGAAACCCCATCGTGAAGGAAATGAAGCCGACGATTCCCATGCTCTCCCTCCACTTCTTCCCGACCATCTCCGTTGACAAAACAAGCGCGCAAGTTCCGATCGTGGCTCGACCGAACCCGCTGACGAATCGCAATGCGGTGTACATCCATACATCAGTTGAAAACGCCATCAACATGCGGCGACGGACATGATCGTGTTTGATAAGACCAACGATTTCTTCCGGCCGAGAGCCGTGTCGGCTAACGTGGCGAAAGCGAAGCCGCCGAAGAGGCAGCCTAAGAAGAAAGCCGAAGCCGGGAGGCCCTTTACGACGGAGCCGGCGCACTGGAGAGACCATTCGGAGATGGTGGAAGTCTTCGCCGCGGAATTCCAGGAAAAGTCAGCGCCGAAAATCTGACACGGGTCGCAGGATGATTGGTCGTTGTTGAGGCAGGTCTAGGTGGGCTCGGCATCAGTGAAGACGCTGATGAATGCTTGCTGGGCGTCGAAGAACCAGGCGAAGGATACGAGGGTGGCTTGGAGTATAGATTTCCAGCCGAAATCTCCAAGGCAGTGTTCGATGGTGTCGTCGAGGGAGAGGTGGTGTTGCTCCGCCTCCGGGCATGAGAGCAGTGGAGATGGATCAGCTGTCATCTTAATTTTGTATCGATTGTGTTACCAATCCAAAATTATAGTATCATATATAATAGTTCAATTGCTATCAGTGTAAAATCTAGCTAGCTAACATATCCCATCAGTGACAACAAGTGGAATCAATATTGGAATTTGAAAATATACAGCAATGGTTAAAATAAACTGTGCGTGTATTTTTTTATTTAATCAAGTATAAGTTGAAAATTGTTGGAAAATTAATGTTATGGAAAGTTGAACTAATATATTGTTATGTATGACTTTCTCTAGGAATTTGATACTACCTCCGTCCCAGGAAAGTTTCCGGTACTTTCCTGGGCACAAATTTTAAGAAAAAGTATAATGAGTAGAATGTGTATAGTGGAGATTGGAGGTAAAGATTTTAAAGGTGGAGATTTAAAGGAATATTTCCATTTTGGGAGTATGCAAATTTTTGTGGGACAAACTAAAAAGAAAAGTATACAAACTTTTGTGGGACGGAGGTAATATTATTTTCTCACCATGCGGAAGCTCGGCCTGATTATTTAACTGACCGATATGGGCTTGAATATGAAATGTATATCAGATAATCTTGACATAAATATAGATTTGTCTTTGAGATTGAGTATTCTTGTAATTTGTAGATCAGATAATCTTGACATAAATTTAGATTTGTTTTGTTTTTGAGATGAGTATTCTTGCATTATAAAAAGAGTAATAATAAAGATATGTGTCCAAATTAAAGAGTAATAATAAAGATATATGTGTCTAAATTCTGAATGTCCAGAATCTTAAAAACTTAAAATTAATTATAAAATTGTAATAATATTTCTAATTATGATTTAACCCATAGATATACGACAGACTTACAATAATGCATTATTTCAAACAATAAAGTAACACCCAATTTTTTAAATATTATTTCAAACGATTACGAGTAACGTTATCTTTTTAAAATTTTAAGGATTAAATATGTATTATTGAAAGGTCGGAATCCGATCAATTTTTTTAGAAATAACATATTTAGTAAAAATAAATTGTGACGGAGTTAGATCGAAATTACTTTTTAGGTTATTTTTACCTAAAAAACACTATACATATGTAAAATTATGATTGACGTTATCATTTTAATTTTTACTAGTAAAATAACTAGTATTTTGAAAATTCGGATATTTGTCTAAATTTATTAAAAATATCATTTGCAATAATTTTTTACGTTCGTTTAATCTAGAAAAATTTAAAAGATACATGATTACGACTAACGTTATCTTATTTAATTTTTAAGGATTAAATATGTATTATTGAAAGGTTGGAATCTGGTCGGAGTCCGGCCAATTTTTTTTAAAATAGCATATTTAGTAATTTTTTTTTTGTGACGGAGTTAGATCGGAACTACTTTTTAGGTTATTTTACGTAAAAAATACCATGCATATATGAAATTTTGATTGACGTTATCTTTTTAATTTTTACTAGTAAAATAACTAGTATTTTGAAAAGTCGGATATTTGTCTATATTTATTAAAAATATTTTTTGAAATAGTATTTTTTTTTACGGAGTTGAGTCGGAAGAATTTTTTACGTTCCTTTAGTCTAGAGAAAATTTAAAAGATATATGATTATGACTAACGTTATCTTTTTTAATTTTTAAGGATTAACTATATTATTTTTAAGGTCGTAATCTGGTCGGAGTCCTGTCAATTTTTTTAGAAATAACATAGTTAATAAAAAATTTTGTGACGGAGTTAAGTCGTAACTACTTTTTAGGTTATTTTACCAAAAAACACTATGCATATATGGAATTTTTATTGACGTCATCTTTATAATTTTTATTAGTAAAATAACTAGTATTTTGAAAAGTCGGATATTTCTTCAAATTTATTAAAAATATCATTAGCAATAGTATTTTTTTTTTACGGAGTTGGGTCGGGATGATTTTTAACGTTCCTTTAGACTAGAAAAATTTTAACAGATACATAATTACGAGTAGTGTTACTTTTTTTAATTTTTAAGGATTAAATATGTATTATTGAAAGGTCGGAATCTGGTCGGAGTCCAGTGAATTTTTTTAGAAATAGCATATTTAGTAAAAAAAATTGTGACAGAGTTAGGTCGGAACTACTTTTTAAGTTATTTTTACCTAAAAAAACACTATGCATATATAGAATTTTGGTTGACGTTATTTAATAGTAAAATAACTAGTATTTTAAAAAGTTGGATATTTCTTCAAATTTATTAAAAATATCAATTGCAGTAGTATTTCTTTTTTGACGGAGTTGGGTCGGAATGATTTTTTCCGTTCCTTTAGTCTAGAAAAAATTTAAAAGATACAGAATTACGAGTAACATTATCTTTTTTCATTTTTAAGGATTAAATATGTATTATTGAAATGTCGGAATCTGGTCGGAGTCCAGTCAATTTTTTTAGAAATAGCATATTTAGTAAAAAAAAATTTGTGACGGAGTTAGATGAGAACTATTTTTTAGGTTATTTTAACCTAAAAAATACTCTGCATATATAGAATTTCGATTGACGTTATCTTTTTAATTTTTATTAGTAAAATAACTAGTATTTTGAAAAGTTGGATATTTCTTCAAATTTATTAAAAATATCATTTGCAATAGTATTTATTTTGACGGAGTTGGGTCGGGATGATTTTTTACGTTCCTTTAGTCTAGAAAAAATTTAAAAGATACATATAATTACGAGTAATGTTATCTTTTTTAATTTTTAAGGATTAAATACGTATTATTGAAAGGTCGGAATCTGGTTGAAGTCCGATCAATCTTTTTAGAAATAACATATTTAGTAAATTTTTTTGTAACGGAGTTAGGTCGCAACTACTTTTTAAATTATTTTTTTACCTAAAAAACACTTTGCATATATAAATTTTTTATTGACGTTATCATTTTAATTTTTACTAATTAAATAACTATTTTTTGAAAATTTGGATATTTGTCTAAATTTATAAAAATATAATTTGCAATAGTATTTTTTTGATGGAGTTGGATCGGAATGATTTTTTACGTTCCTTTAGTCTAGAGAAATTTTAAAAGATATATGATTACGACTAACGCTATCTTTTTTAATTTTTAAGGATTAATTATGTATTATTTTTAAGATCGTAATCTGGTCGGAGTCCTGTCAATTTTTTTAGAGATAGCATATTTAATAAATTTTTTTGTGACGGAGTTAAGTCGGAACTACTTTTTAGGTTATTTTTACCTAAAAAACACTATGCATATATAAAAATTTTATTGACGCTATCCTTATAATTTTTATTAGTAAAATATCTAGCATTTTAAAAAGTCGGATATTTCTTCAAATTTATTAAAAATATCAATTGCAATAGTATTTCTGTTTTGACAGAGTGGGTCGGAATGATTTTTTACGTTCTTTAGTGTAGAAAAAATTTAAAAGATACATAATTACGAATAACGTTATCTTTTTTAATTTTTTAGGATTAAATATATATTATTGAAAGGTTGGAATCTGGTCGGAGTCCGGTCAATTTTTTAGAAATAGCATATTTAGTATATTATTTTGTGACGGAGTTAGGTCGGAACTACTATTTAAGTTATTTTTACCTAAAAAACACTATGCATATATAGAATTTTGGTTGACACCATCTTTTTAATTTTTATTAGTAAAATAACTAGTATTTTGAAAAGTTGGATATTTCTTCAAATTTATTAAAAATATCATTAGCAATAGTATTTTTTTATGGAGTTAGGTCGCATTGTTTTTTATGTTCCTTTAGACTAGAAAAAATTTAAGGGTGACTTACATATTGGTTCAAAAAAGTGACTATATTTAGAAATTGGTTAATAATATCTGCACAGAAGTGTAATTTTTTTCTGCACAGAACTAATTTGTACTTTTTGTCAATTTTGAGAACCATTTTGTAATTTTCCCAAAATTTAAAATATATATAATTACGAGTAACGTTACCTTTTTAATTTTTAAGGATTAAATATGTATTATTGAAATGTCGGAATCTGGAGGAGCCTGATCAATTTTTTTAGAAATAGTATATTTAGTAAATTATTTTGTGACGGAGTTAGGTCGGAACTACTTTTTAGGTTATTTTTACCTAAAAAAACACTATACATATATAGAATTTTGATTGGGTTATCTTTTTAATTTTTAATAATAAAATAACTAGTATTTTGAAAAGTCGGATATTTCTTCAAATTTATTAAAAATATCAATTGCAATAGTATTTCTTTTTTGACGGAGTTGGGTCGGAATGATTTTTTTCACGTTCCTTTAGTCTAGAAAAAATTTAAAAGATACATAATTAAGAGTAACGTTTTCTTTTTTAATTTTTAAGGATTAAATATGTATTATTGAAAGGTCAGAATCTAGTCAGAGTCTGGTCAATTTTTTTAGAAATAGCATATTTAGTAAAAAAAATTATCACAAAATTAGATCGGAACTACTTTGTACACTACAAAAAATATGATCTTTAGTGGCGATTTTTTTTGTCACTATATTGCTAAATTTTGTCACAAAAAATAGTTAGTGACAATTTTGAAGGTTGTGACTATAAATGCTGTGGCTAAAAGATTAGTCATAAAAATGTCTTACTCATCACTATAAGTCATGTTTTTAGTGACATTCATACTTTGTCACCGAATCCTATGTTATAGTCACATATCTACGTTGTCACTATTACTCAATATTTCAGTCACAAAATTTTGTTGACACTATTACATAATATTTTAGTCACTTATTTTTGTTGTCACTGTAACTCAATGTTTTAGTCACATGGATTTATTATCATTATTATTCAATATTTTTGTCACATTTATTTATTGCCACTGTTACTCAATATTAAGTAATAATATAATAGTCATGGCTAATAATTTCTTACTAGTTGTCAATATTAATGTGTTGCTAATTAAAATATAATTATCACTAAAGACTAAAAAATTTCATCACAAATTGTATTTTTATATTCATATTTTTAAATAAAATTTAATAATGATAAAAATATTTTAACTATAGTATTGATGTAGTTATCACAAAATCTAAAAATCTTCTGAGTTTAATTATATTAAATTAATTTAGATAATGTGATCAGTAATAATAAGAATTCATGTGACAAATGTATTTCAATGTAGTTTTAAATCAATAACAATGTTTTTTAATCATTGTTTATCTGTATATGGAAAAAGATGTTAAATAAAATTAAAACATAAACTCATAGTAGAAAATGTAAATGACTTGTAAATAATTGCAATTTAAATGAAACTAGATAAACTTGTGAGTCCTAAATTAGATAGACGTAGTTGATGATTTTCACAATTTTTCATTCTCTAGTTGTAATTTAATGTTATTTTTTTCTCTTTTTTCTGAGGGTGGCTTCAAATCATCTCCACAACCACAAAGTCTATGAGACTTTTCTTGTGCAAGCACCTTCACAAATGCTTTATCTTCAAAAATGGCAACATCAATTTTATCCTGAAATAGTAGAGGATGAGAAAATAATACGATATAAAAAATATTCATAAACAACACTACAACTATAATATTAAAATATAAATATATATAGTATAACTTATAAATTAAAACAGGCAGGAGGAAAAGAAATATATTTATAAACATAACTCCAAACAAACAACCATGCATGTTAATATTGTTTGAAAAAAAAAAGAGATGATTAGTAATCATAAAAAAAAATTGGGAAAGAGAGTGATCATACCTTGTATGTGTTGCTTTCAAAGTATTTATCATTTGCTTGAATTTTTGCTACATTGATTAAATTTAATTTGTTACCTATCAGAGAAAAAAAACACAATAAAGGTTCATAGAAGAATATTTTCCTACGTTCAATTCGAGCTCCACATTTTTCTCTTAATATTGCTAGGAATAACTTAATTGCATCGTGGATATTGAAGCATTTTCACCCAGCAATTCGATTGCGACGAGGATGAATAATTACATCTAGTTTTTCATTTCCACGTGTTTTCTTCTCCATTCAAGTTGTCTTCCCCTTCCTCTTTTGACAGATCCCTACACCAATGCATGCATTATGCTTAAACTATAATAAAATTAATTGAAAGATAATCGGAGGTTAGACGTCATTTTTCTCAACATTGATGGATTGATACAGAGAATTTTTTTTAAATGGCTCGCTCTCTTGATTTAAGGTGTTCATATTTGGAACTGCAGTAGAAGACGCAATAGTGTATAAATTCATGTTAGAAGAGAAAGAAAGAATTAATATTAAGGCACGAAGAGTGTGGTTGAAAAAAATGAAATATTGTGGAGGGAGATTAATGGAGGGAAATGAAAAAAAAAATATAAAAGAAAATTTGAACAATGAAAGTGGTGGCCGCATGAAGAAACGTGGATGGAGTCGTGCATAATTCGGTGTTGTTGATATTTCAATTTACTATATTTCTATATATTATTAGATTTACTATAATTATATTCTATATTGTTTACTATAATTATATTGTATTATTTTCTACTTACTATAATTCAGTTGTAAATGGAGTCATGATACATGGAGTCGTGTATTATTTATTATTTACTATATATTTATTCATGTATATTTTCTTTTGTTATTAAATTTGAAGTCCAATTAATTGTTGTATGATTATTTTCGTTATTTATTTATCTTTTAATTTTGTTGTTATTATTCATTCTACAAGTGTAAACAGATCACATTTTATTTAATTTTATAATCATATTCAAAGATTGAGATTTACATTTGAATTCGAATTTATATGTGAATTAGAATACGAGCATCAAAATATTTGATTTAGTATAATATTTGAAATGGAT
>JAPKLY010003673.1:1236-17590 GCA_026898435.1 Prunella vulgaris | reverse complement strand
TGATAAGGATACAGAAAAGTAAATTCAGGAGTCAACAAGAAGTTGTAGTCAGGAAAATAAATAACTTCATTTGATTAATCAGAAGGAACAAGTATCCAGAAGCTATTACATCTTTCCTGAACAACTAACTCCTGAAGTAGCTACTCTTCATCCTTGTTCCATTCAGCAAGAGAGATTTCATACATCTCCAAGACTCGGCTCAGAATCTGCTTCGTTCTGTTTCGATCACCAACGGCCCCGGCAGCGCGTCCTACCCTGACGACTTCTTCAGATATCACTTTTTGGTCCAGTTGCTTGGAGTTTTCGAAGAGTGGAGGAGGATAAGTAATGAATTCCGGCGGAGCGATCTCGACCCCTTCTCTGTCTGCATTTTTGATAATCTCAGCCTATAGATCAGGATGCTCCTGCGCCATCCAGTGATGGAGGACGTCTTTATCTTCAGTTTGATCGTCCCATAACCCCACCACGTAGAATAGGTAAGCCCACCTATTCCGGATCGGAATCCATACCTTCAACATCTCAAGCGGAATGAAATCCACCACAAACTGAAGTGGCGGAGGACCTTGACCTGGTTTGACCACTATCTTCCTCTGAGTCTTCTTCCGAGATCCAGAAGGCACAAATTTCTTCTTCTGAACCTGCGAAGTCAGGTACTCGTTGGACTCTTTCAAACGTTGGATCTAACTGAGTAGCGAGATCTCCTTCATCTTCGCTAACTTCTCCGCCTCAGTCATCACCATCTTCTTCTGAGTGGTCATCTCCGGGTGCATTTGTTCTTCCATCTCAGTATAGATGGACTCCAGGGCAGGATCTTCAGAGGACCTCAACCTCTTCGGATCTGAGCCTTCAGCAGCTTCGATGGCAGCGACGGACCTTGATCTCTTCTTGTCCGCAGCTTTCAGTTCTGGGGGGAAGATCTTCTTCTTGCCTTTACCAATTTGCTTCTTCCCTTCTTCCCCCTTTTTGGCATCATCGTCGTTGATTCGGCTAACAACCTCATTTACTGACTCTGCCAACAAGGTGAACTGACTGTCCATCTCAGTGTGCTTGCACTGAAGTTGCCCAATCTGCCCAACCATCCCTCTCAGATCACCAATGAGCTTATCCACTGCTGCATTGTGCTCGCCCTTCAGTCTGGTTTCAATATTAACCAACTGATTATTCAGAGAACCGTTAATCTCCAGCTTCTCGTGAGCGGATAACTCCTTTAGTAGTTCAGCTTTTAGATCTGCCTTCAGCTTAGCCAGCTTTCCATCAACCAACTGATCAACCCTCTCAGTCAGTTGTTGATCAAGGAAGGTGGCAATCTTACTCTCTTGCTGAGTTTGTGCATCAGAAACCATTTGCTCGCAACTCTGTATGGCTCCTTTTGCCTGCTCAGTAACAACAGTGAGATCTACTAAGTGTTTTATCCCAACTTCACCGAGGAGATAGATTGCAGCATTCATATCCGTCCCCATCTCGTTCAGATCTCGGTCCAGTCTGTTCATCATTTTGTTCAGAATGTCAGAATTGGAACCGACCCGACTTATCTTTCGCTCAACGAGGATTACCCTTCTGTGAAGATTGGCAAGAGCTCGTGAGGAGTTTTGAACATATAAGGATTCTCGGGTGATCCATCTACCTTTCACTCGGACCAGACTTGATGGACCCTCTCATGAAGCCTCAGCAGTCCCGGGTCCCAGGAGTGCTTCATCGGCCGGTGCACTGACCCTTTCAGTGCCACCTTGCTGAATATCATCAGCAATCACAACGACTTCCTTTTCCCTCTCTTTCCCTCCCTCCTGAACATCCATCACCTGAGGTATCTCCACCTCTTGACCTATCTCCGGAACAACAGCCAGTTCCAACTCAGTTCTTGTTTGCTCGGGCTCAACGGCCAGTGCCTCAGGATAGATGCGGCGGACAGTTTTGACAAAATCCGCCATTTTGATCAGATGATGTAAAGAGTTTACCTCAAAGTGATCAAATAGTGCTGCTTCAGATTCAGCCATGCTGTCCCATCCTCTCGATTCTCCGAGCTGACTCAATTCAGGCCAAGTGGCATTCCTGATCATGGCGTAAGTGCGAAGTTGCACAACCGCCTCCTTCTGAGCATCTGAGAGGTCAGGAAACCTCTTATCCACCATCTCCGTAGCCGTTCCCCTTGCCACTATCTCAAAGTCATGCAATGTGTTTTCATCAGGCGCGGGGAATGACCATGAGACATCAACCTGAACAACTTCAGTCTCCTTTTCAACACTTTCTTCTAACCTCTCTCCTTCTCCTTCTCCTTCTCCTTCTCCTTCTCCTTCTGCATCCTCTTTCTCAGCAATGGGTTCCCCCTGAGCGGGTTCACCTTGACCATCTTCTGATCTGACCTCTTCGTTCTGAACCTCGGTCACAACTTGCTGAATCTGATCAGTCGCCACATCCTGCTCATAGATGAATGGCGCTGGGTCAGATGGTACAGTCTCCGGAATGGCAGAAATGGGAGCAACCTCAAGGGCAGTCTGAGCTGGTTCCCCCTCCGGAGTTGCGTGCTGAATTTCTGACTCAGGCTGAGATGGCTCATTCTCAGACTGTGTTTGCTTCACTTCTGCAGCTTTCTTGGATCCTCCTGATCCGGGATAGATGATTTTGAGAGTCTGCTGCTTGAGGCTGGAAGATTTGGCCTTGTCCTCAACTGGCTTTGACGACTGGATTTTAGCAGGCCCGCTCTCCTGAGCCTTGACTCCCTGAGTCCTGCTCGCCTGAGCTCTCGTGCCTGTGGTCGCCTGAGCCTTGCTCGCCTGACACTTCTTTCCAGTCCTGGCTCTCTTCTTCTGAGTACCAGCATCACCAGAGTAATGCCTGAAGATATCCATCTTCGGAAAGAGCTTAAGATACTGAGCTTGATCAATATCTCAGATAGCCAGCGTCTCCAAAATCAGAGAAATCTTCGTGCCAAAGTGTATTTTTGCCTCAAACGTCGCTTGACCCTCCGGCGAATACTTTATTTTACTGGTCTCAGCCACCAGTAATTTGAGAAAGTAATCCTCCCTGTCGAAAGGTTCAGAGGCAGCATCTTTGATTGCCATCATGGTGTATAACTTTGGCTTGGAGATCTGCTCCACTCCTCCAGCGATTCCCATCACTCCCTGACTAGTCAGGTCGAAGAAGTGACGATTCTCAGTCCTCAGAATGGACTTGTTCAACCCGGACTTCAGGACAACATCTCCATCACAGAGAGATTGGATAAAGTCCTTCTCATCACCAATCCCATATTCTACGGGGCTGCGTCTAGAGTGGGGAAGATTAAACACCTCTCTAATCTTCTCCCTGATGTTGATTGTGACCCACTTCCTGGTTATCTTGTCTTCACCGTTCTTTCCCTTAATGCTGAAGGTCAAAGGGATGAAAGATTCCCACTCCTAAGTGGTCTTATTCTGCGCCATCTTCAAATAAAATGCAGCAACAAGTCTGGGGTCCAGTCCCTGAGGTTTGGAGGAGATTAACCAAAGTAGACCAGCATTCTCAAACAGCTCATTTACTGGTGCAACTTCTGGGTGATTTGAGGAGAAATCACCAAATGGTTCCCAGTGGATTTCGTTCTGAGATGGAAAAGATTTCCAAAGAACGAGTCGACTGAAGGTGAAGCCATGGATGAAGTTTTGAAGATGTGAAGGAAAGCAAATATCAGAGAGAAATATAGCAAGAAAAGATTTGAGTGCGTAAAGATCGCAATGACAAAAACTTCCCTTATTTATACTAAAATCCAGTTTTAATCGGACGGCTCAGAAAATAATGACTTATGAGATTCAATGGTTGAGATTAAAACATTTGATGCATGGATGAGGATTGAGCCTCTTCGGTTTTCAAAGTTAATGATTCAAAATCTTATCGGAAACCGTTCCCGCCCACTTTGCATTAAATGCGCGTTTAATTCAAATAATTGTATTAAATATTAACTGAATATTAAATGAATGGCTGGGATTAAATGATAAAATAATTTGATTTGACAATACGACAAACAATATCAAAGATGATGCAAGCAAGATATGATGACTAAAAATAAATCAGGAAACATACCAGTCAGTCAGATTTGTATTCTGACTGATACCACATGTGACCTATCAGGGTGACAAGCCTGGAATTCAGTGTCCTGAATCTTAGTCAGTCTATACTGATCATCCTTTTCATACTGAATGTTCCCCCTACAACCATCCACTTTCTCTCTGAGATTCCTTCATCCCGAGTCCTAGTTAGTCATTCCCCCTGACCTTGTGCATTCTGATTAGAGATTCAGATTGAATCTCCTAAGCCTGGGTCAAGGAGTCCTAACTCTACTGATAACTCAACAAACCTGGTTTCAGGCAAAGCCTTAGTCAGAATGTCAGCTCTCTGTTTATCAGTAGGGACTCTCTCCATCCTGATGTCCTTCTTCTCAACATGGTCTCTTATGAAGTGATGCCTGATGTCTACATGCTTACACCTTGTGTGTAAGACTGGGTTTTGGGATATGGCAATGGCACTATTATTGTCACAATAAATTGGGACTTCAGTGGCCTCTATTTGGTAGTCTCTCAGTTGTTGCTTCAACCAAAGGATTTGGGAACAACAGCTGTCTGCCGCCATATACTCAGCCTCAGTAGTAGACGTTGCAACACTGGTTTGCTTCTTAGAAAACCAAGAGATCAATTTACTCCCTAGAAACTGACATGTGCTTGTAGTTGATTTTCTATCAAGCCTACAGCCTCCATAATCTGCATCTGAATAGCCAGTCAGTTCTAGGTTGTCATAAGAGGGATACCAAAGTCCTAAATTGACTGTACCTCTAAGGTATTTCAATATCTTTTTGGCACTCTCTAGATGACTCTTCTTCGGATCAGATTGATACCTTGCACAAACTCCGACTGCATAAGTGATGTCAGGACGACTTGCAGTCAGGTACAATAAAGATCCAATAAGTGCCCTATATTCAGTCTGATTCACTGAGGCTCCTTCTTTGTCAGGATCCAGCTTCTCATTTGTGTTCATGGGAATACGTGAGACTTTGCTGGACTGAACTCCGAATTTCTGAATCAAGTCCCTCGCATATTTGGACTGATTTATGAAAATTTCGGAGTCAGTTTGCCTGACTTGGAGACCCAGAAAGAAGTTCATTTCCCATCACTGACATCTCAAATTTCCCAGTCATCAGCTTGGAGAATTTCTCACAAAGCTTCAGATTAGGAGATCCAAATATTATGTCATCCACATAAATCTGAACCAAGAGAATGTCCTCCCCTTCAGATATCTGGAAGAGGGTCATGTCCACTGTTTCTTTCACGAACCCGTGGTCTATCAGGAACTGGGAAAGTGTATCATACCAAGCTCTCAGAGCTTGCTTCAGGCCATAAAGAGCTTTCTTCAGGTGATATACTTTATTCCCAACTTCGAACCCTGGAGGCTGCTCAACATACACCTCCTTGTTCAGTACACCATTCAGAAAAGCACTCTTCACGTCCATCTGATACACTTTGAACTTCTTGAATGTTGCATATGCCAGAAACAAGCTGATTGCTTCCAACCTTGCGACCGGAGCAAAGGTCTCATCATAGTCGATTCCTTCGGCCTGAGAGTAACCCTTTGCCACTAGTCTGGCCTTATTCCTGACAATAACATTCTTCTCATCCCTCTTGTTCTTAAAGACCCACTTGGTGCCAATTACATGTTGACGCCTAGGTCTCTCAACTAACTCCCAAACCTGATTCCGCTCAAACTGATTGAGCTCATCCTGCATGGCCAAGATCCAGTTGGGGTCAGCAAGAGCTTCTTCTATGCTCTTAGGTTCCTGATCACTCAGGAAACAACAAAACATAGTGCTCTCGCCAAAGGACAACCTTGTCCTGACCCCCTCATTGACATCAACAATGATGTCAGGCAATGAGTGATCAGCTAGCCATGTCCTCCTGCTGACTGGAGCACTAGGAGCTGCTGATGTCCCTTCGCCTGATCCTGAAACATTAGTCTCGACAATAACAGGCAAAGAAGAGGAATGAGCAAGAACAGGGGATACTGAGTCATTTCCTGAGGGTTGGCCAATATCAGAGACATTGTTTCCCCCTACAGTGTTGGACTCAGTAACTGTCTCAGGTGCAGAAGCATCATCACCGACAGTACGTACCTCAGGTTGAGTCTGTCCCTCCGTCTGAGACTCAACATTCTTCGTGGCTTGGGCTTGCTGAGGGTTGGCCTGAGGTCCATCCTGATCATCATTATCATCATCATCCCATCCCTTGGGAGCACTGACAAGTTTAATCTTGAATTCAGGATTCTTCAGGCTCAGTCTTATCACCCTCTTGGTAACCCCCTCAGTGTCAGGACTCGAAATCTATTTTCTACGCACTGATGCAGTCTCATCAAACACAACATGAGGTGTTTCCTCCATACAAAGGGTCCGGCAGTTATACACCCTGAAAGCTTTACTGACTGAGGAGCATCCTAAGAAAACTCCCTCATCAGATTTGCTATCAAAGGCTTTCAGCTGGTCTTTCCCATTGTTCAGGATGAAACACTTACACCCGAAGATATGGAAATAGGAGATGCGAGGCTTCCTCTTGTTCCAAGTTTCATAAGGTGTCTGAGCATGTTGTTTGTTCAGCATAGATCAGTTCTGAGTGTAGCAAGCAGTGTTGATTGCTTCAGCCCAGTACTTCTTGGGCAGTCCGTAGCAAGCAGTGTTGATTGCTTCAGCCCAGTACTTCTTGGGCAGTCCTGACTCGGCCAACATGGTCTGGGCAGCTTCCTTCAGGGTCCGGTTCCTTCTCTCAGCTACCCCATTCTGCTGAGGGGTCCTGGCTGCGGAAGTCTCATGAGTAATACCATGGTTAGTACAAAAGTCAGTTATAATAGAGTTGATAAACTCTGTTCCTCGATCTGATCGAATCCTGACTATGCTCTGACCCTGTTCAGTACTTAATTGCTCGAGTAACTCCGTAAGCTTGACCTGAGTCTCCTTCTTGTTTAGCAAGAAAATAACCCATGTGTACCCGGAATAATCATCAACAACAACAAGGGTATATTTCCTACCATTCATGCTGACAGGAGTAATCGGACCAAAGAGATCCATGTGCAGGAGCTGAAGCACTCTGTTAGTTGAGAAGGCTTCTTTCTCCTTGAATGAAGCTTTGGTTTACTTGCCTTCCTGACATGCTCCGCACACGTGGTCTTTGCTAAAAACTTCATTAGGTAGACCCTCTACAAGAGAAAGTCGAGAGATTTTGTTAATAATCTTGAAGTTTAAGTGACTCAGGCGTTTATGCCAGAGCCAACTGAGCTCAGAAGAGCTCTTAGCGACCAAACAAGTTTCAGGAGGGCTGCTCTTGAAGTCAGCAAAATAGACATTGCCCCTCCTGACACCTGTAATCAGAACCTACAGTGTAGATTTGTCCTTCACAAGACACATGTTAGATGTAAAATCTACACTATATCCTCGGTCACAAAACTGACTGACCGAGAGCAAGTTATGTCTCAGCCCGTCAACATATGATACATTCAGTACACGGACAGAGCCAATAACAAGGGTTCCGAATCCTCTGGTGAAACCCTTAGAGTTATCACCAAAGGTTACCTGTGGGCCATCCTGAGCTACATAATCCTGAAGGAGATCACGAGAACCGGTCATGTGCCTGGAACACCCTGAGTCCAAGTACCAATCCAGCTTTTGATCCTCCATCCTCTTCTTGTAGCTCGCAGCGACCTGAAAAGAATCAGGCCTCAGGTACCCATCTCGTATTGGGTCCTACAGTGTCAGCCATACCCTTCGGGATCCAGATTTGTTTAACAACTCTGATAGCATCAGAAGTGTAAACCTGTCTCCCTGAAACATCAACATACACCATTCTCTTCTTCCTTTGTGCCTGGGAAGTTGATGGTGTATGGGTTTCAGCCTGAGTCTCAGGAGCCCTCGATTGATTCCTGGGGGCGGGCCTCCCGTTCCTCCTTCGCCTGAGTGCATTGGGCTGACGTCTGTCCTGGGAAGGAGCAGCTCGAGCCTGACCTCTAGGCACTTGAGGTCTGGCCTGAGTGTTTCCGGAGTCAGGTCTCCGTTGCCTTTTAGGGACCATTTGGTTTCTCCTTCTCCCCTGAGGATTGGAACGCACCTGATGGGTCCTGTGCTATGCCTGAGGTGTCCGGACCTCAGTATTCCTCGGCCTTGCCTGAGGCCTTCCCTGACTAGAGTTCCTTCTACCCTGAGCATTCTGAGGCTGAGCCTGAGATGTGCTCGGAGTAGAATTCTTTCCAGCCTGAGAATTCCTTGGCTTAGCCTTGGAGTTCCCTTGATCCTTCTTCCTCGACTCAGGATGAGGAGCCTGGGCCTTTTCTTTAGGTTTTGGCCTAGATTCCTCAGTCCTTTGCCTGACAGGTTCAGGCACTTTCTCCTTCCCTTTGCCTTTATCCTGATGAGCAACACTTGGGCTCTTGTCGTCAGTTAGGGCAGGGACAAACTTCTTTTGAGAGTTGCTCCTTGAAGCACCTCTCTTTTTCTTGCCCTTTGGGTCTTTTAAGGCATCATAGCCTAACCCAGCTTTAGCACCATCGGTCAGCTGAGAGAAACTTGTTAACTCATCAACCACTTGGGTAAATGTGTGTAACTTCTTCAGCTTATCCTCAAGGTGCCCATTTGTTTCGTTTAGGGCCTCAATTTCAGTGGTGTATTGAAGCACCAACTCTTCGTGAGCTTTCTCTTTTGAGATCAGCTCAAGATCCCAAGCAGTTTGCTCAGCACAAAGGTGAGCTTGCCACTCAATTTCGAACATCACTCTCAGAGCGATTCGCTCAATCATCAGTTGTTCCTGAGCGAGGAACATATCAGTGTCACGAGTCTCAATCAGCGAGCTGAATACACTTTTCAGTCTTTCCACCTCCAGTGGAGCTTCATCATGCTTGTTCCGAGCATGAAGCAGCACTTCCTGAAGATGTACTAATCTGAGGGCTTCCTCAGTATCTCTCACTCTGAGAGACTCAGTTAACCGATCGTTTTCCCCCACTCAGCTGTGCATTCACATCCACTGTGTGAGTATGAGTCTCCTGCAGCCTTGAGAACTCAACCATCAATTGCTCTAAAGCGAGCTGAAGGTCTAGTTCTCCTGCTGAGTCTGAGCTAAGCTCAGGTGCGTGATCAGGAGAAGAGGCAGAAGAACATACCTCATCATCTGCCATCAGGTAGAGGTCATCATACTCCTCATCGGAGAAGAGTTCAGGGGACCGGCGTCCTGGGCCATTTGAACCTGAAGAATCCTTAGCAAGCATAGCTCTCCGGTCTAACGCCCTGAGCTCTCTCTTGGCTCTCCGATCTTCTCACTCACGAGCACTGAGCTCCGGACAATCATACTGATAATGTTCGGTCTTCTTGCAGTGGTAGCACTGATCTACATCAGAAGAAAACTTCTTGTCAGTGTACCTATTATCTGACGACTCCCTCCGGCACCCTGATGATCGTTCAGGTTTGGAGCTGGATCTTCTGGGCTCAGCATCGTCTCTTCTCTTCTCATCTCTGCGCCGCTCAGGCTCATCACGATCTCTCCTGGAATCAGAACCCCTCCTCTCTTCCCTCCGGGGGCTCGATCTCCTGGGGCTGGAATACCTGCGATCACGGCTGTCAGTATAAAATTTCTTATACTTGACAAAACGAGAGTTCAGCTTCTCGAATTGTCGTGCCATCAGGCTGTATTCCAAGGTGTTGGTCCTAAAGGCAGGTTTTAGGGAAGAATACCTTTGAACAAGTCTAGAAGGGGGGGTTGAATAGACTTGTAAGGATTAAAAAACCTTTTTGAATTATTTTGCTTATTCAGAAAACCAGCAGACTACTGAGGTAGTCTAAATTTGAAAGATGTGCGCTGTGAATTGTGCGGAAACATTTTTTTTAATAAAAATCAGTTTTAGGTGATGTGCACAAGTTAAGAACAGAAAGAAATAAGACGAGACGCAAGGGATTTATAGTGGTTCGGACCAACTGTCCTACATCCACTCTTCTCAATCCAACTTGGAGTTGAGGGGCTCTCCACTAACTCACTCACTTACTCACTTACATACTTCGAGAGTACTACTCTCTTACAAATTGACAATGCTTCAATCGCAATTGACTTCTCACAGCTTCTACAAAGCTTTTACAAAGGATAAGTATGAATGGGGTTTTTGAGTGCAAGTGATAATTCTGACAGAGTTTCGGCTAGCTTAATATGAGTGTAAATCCGATACTGAAATCATCATTGTTACTATAATTTATAGAGTCAAATATCTAGCCGTTGGGATAGACTAGATATCTGAGATCTATAATTTCGTATTCAATCAATCAATGAGATTGATTGAATTTCTTTCTTGATTCCCATTAATCTTCGCGATCTTCAATCAATCAAGTTTATCCCCTTGATTAATTGATCTTCTATTCTGGGAATCCCTTTTATGCCGCAAGTCAACCCTTGAAATGATTCTGAAGAATCTGGGCCGAGCACAAGACCTCAGCTGATCTGTCTCCTCAGCTGGTGTACTGTCTGCTGGTACAGGGACCTCAACTGATGTACAAGTCTGCTGATGTGCACCTCAACTGGTGTTCTTGACTTCGTCTGAATATGACTTTTATCCATGGTCATTGTCTTGTCTGCGACGTGCTCTCAGCTGATAAGCTGATCTTCTGATATCAGCTGATCTGTCTCTTCTGATATCAGCTGATGTTAACTCCTCTGATAATCTGCTCTCGATACTTCAGTGTCAACTGCTTAAATCTTCTGTCCTCTAAAATCGGCTAAGTCCTCAAGGTCTCAGCTGGTCTTCTTCTCTATGATAGCTTCGGATATTCTAGGCAGTAAGGTAGATTCCCCCTCACTCGAACCTATCTAATCCTAGCTAATCATCAGCTGACTAACATGTTCAGCTGGTCCTATTACAAATTGATTGGTTTATTATATCATCAAAACATCTAACACAGATATCCTAACAAGTTCCCCCTTTTTGATGATATCAAAACCAACTCAGCTGATCTCAACAGATAAGCATATTCAATCAAAATTAAGATCATCATAGTACAGAAAAGAAGATCTTTAAATAAGATCTTTAGACAGAAAAAAATGCAGTTGACAACAAGAAGTTGTCTGGAATCATAAAGCTTCATTAAACAAAAGCGAAAGTACAATCAGAAAGGAAGTACCTAATCCTCAGCTGACTTAGCTGGACTATTACATGAGGAGAGGTCTTCTGCTGTTGAGAGGAACTTGCATCCAGTCAAGGAATCTCTTCTCTATCTCCCTCAGAGCTGGCAGAAAATTGTCAGAGAGTTGTGGAAAAAGTTGTGTAATCTGCAACCAATACTTCCTGATTTCCACCCAGTCTATCTTCCCACTTTCATCAGTTGGGGTTGGAAGATATTCTATCTCTGGCAACTCTGGCTGAACTTCCAGCTTAAGCATTTCATCCGAAATGGCTTTGAAGAATTTTGGAAAGTTCTCCTTTAACCAGTTTCTGAACTCAGCATTCTTCTCTCTTTCTCCTCTGGTATCTTCTCCTCTGAGAACATAGAAGTGGATCATGGTCTTAGCCTTTATAGTTTTCCAAAGATGTACGAGCTCATCAGACAATTGATTGTAGAACATGTCAATTGGTCCGTCAACCAAAGGCTCATTTGGATCCCGAATGTACTTTCCACTTCTAGTCCTACTACCCTGAGAGACTGCTTTCCCTTGCTTCTTTAGCTTCCTCTGGTAGCGTCTCTCCAGCTCATCATTCATTTCCCTTTCTTGCCTCTTACTTCTCTCTTCTGGAGTCTCCTTTTCAGCTAGCTACAACTCCTTTGCCAGCTTCTCATCCAATTCAGCATTCATAATTCTCTTCTTTTTCTCTCTTTCTTCAGTAACCACCTCTTGCCTCGGCAGGGCCTCAGCCATCATCTGATCTCTCAGCTCCTGAGTCTTCTGAGCTGTAACCTTTCTTGTGTTGATGTAATCTTCAACATTTTCTACTCTAGCAGATAGAACACCATGATTATCTACCAGTAGAGCTCTCAGAGAGGCCATCTCAGATTGCAGGGCAGCAATAGCAACTGAGTTCTTCTCTTCCCCCTTTTTGATATCATCAATCATCGAGGAAGAAGGTAGAGAAGTAGGAAGATTATCCACAATGGCTTTTAGGTCCTCCTTACCGTTTTCGCATTCAGCAATTTGACCTTCCAACCTTTCAGAAACCAGTCTGAATCTCTCAGATTCAGCAGAGAGAGTAGCTGATGCATCATCAGTAAATGCCTTGGCTGTCGTCTTGAAATGCTGTAGAATTTGGAAAAACTCTATCCTGGTGGCATACAAGCTGTCCTCCATAGCTTCTTTCAGCTTGTTTCGGTGATCCAGCAGAACTTGATGAACGTGTTGTTCAATCAGAGAGGGGGCAGCAGACTTGGCAGCCAACAGAGTGGCTTTGACCTCCCTGATGTGAACATCAAAATAATCTTTAAGCTGTTCCAAAATTGTAAGGGTTACCTGATCAGCCGGGTTGATCTCAAAGTTTGCTGCCGGAGGGATGAACTCTGACTCAGCTGTTTCTGGGCAATCCAGCGTAACCCCATCCTTGAGCAATAAAGCACGGGCAACCTTCCTCAACCCTTCAGGGGATGTCAGCTGGGATGGTGCCTTAACCTCCAAGGCATCCATCAGAATCTCTTCCCACTCGGTAAATGCTGCTTCCCCCATCTCCTTTATCAATTCCAGAAAGAAGGTAACTGGCCCTTCTCTCGGTTGTGCCCAGGCGAGACCATCAGCAAGAATGTCTTGATAGGCAGGGTATGGGTTGAGTTATGGGATATAAAGGGATATGTGGGCTAGGGCAGTTATGATCATCCCTCGTTCAAGAGGCCCCTTTGAACGATGGTGAGAAAGGCGAGCTTGTTGGGCCATTTCTGTGGGGGAGTTGGGGTTTTCAAGATTAATGGATTCAGGGTGAGATGGTTTGGGAATAGCTGAAGGCTCACCAGAGGTAGCTATCTCCTCTGGTTCATTGCCAGCTGGGATTTGTGATGGTGAAGGATCGGCTGGGGGTGTGGAGTGTATAGAGGTATGGGATTTTTGAGAGTGTGAAGGGGAAATGTGTTGGGAAGGATCAGATAAGGGAGATGGTGAAGCTGACCTGATGGGTGAGGCACCTAACGGTGTATCCGCTGATGGTGCATCTTCAGAGGAATGTAGAACCTCTGTCTCAGCAACTGAAGGCTCAGCTGATTCCCTTTCTTCTGACTCTTCTTCCCCTCCAGCAGAGTCAAGGGCAGAATCCTCATCTAAACCAGCTCTCTCAGCTGATTCCTCATAGGCTTGCTCCTCTTCTGCATCAGAAGGCTCAACAACCAGCAGAGTAGCCTTCTCGGCTGAAGATTTCTTTTCCTTCAGACTGCTCAGCAAAGCAGTATCTTCATCATCTGATTCAAAGGAAAGTTTCCTTTGAACTGGAGTAGTCTCTCTCTTAGACTTCTTCCTCCTACTCCCTCCAACAGGCTTTGAAGCCTTCCTCTTCTGCTTCTTTCCAGGATCAACAGAGAGACCAGGGGCAGCAGCTACTGGATCAGCTTTTGAATCAGAATCAGCTGGCCCAATTACATCCAAGTTACTTCCCCTCAGAAACTTGGTATGGTTGTATTCAACAACCCAATCTTCATCCCACTCGTGCTGGGGCAGCAGATGATTCAAGATTATGGTAATCTTGGTAGCCATAGAACACTTCGATTTGAAGCTGTAAACTTGTTGACCGTCCACTTCCTTAGCAACGCATCTCTTGGACTCCTGTTCCAGGCGAAACCATAGCAGGCTCACCCAGTCTGCTTTAACCCCATCAAGGATCGTGCGGGCCACGCTCAGGCGAAGTTTGGTAATGGCGTCCAGACTCCCCTGTTCTGCCAAAATAACTTTGGTCACCACATCCATCAGAAACCTGAATCTTCTTCTCAACATAAACTTCTTCAGATTCGAGGTGGTATTCCTATGACTCTTCCTGGCCATTATCTTGAAAGTATCCAGGTAGTCGGCTTCCTTGTATTTATGTGGTAGAACACAAGTGGAGGATAACCCGAAGAGTTTAGCAACCGCATCCTTGGATATGACAACTGCTTTCCCATCAACCAGGGATCCGATAGAGTTTGAGCTAAACCGGGCTTTGAGGAGGAATTGAAAGGCGTAAAAGTTTAGGGTTTTATGGTCAGGGGGGTCATGGAGATGAAGGTTCGGAGATTGTGATGTTGAAGGAGGTTCAGGATTTCCCGAATTTCTGGAACCCTGGTCGTGTCGTATTCGACACACATCTCGGCATACATCCTTTCTTTGAACATCTTTTGCATAGCTTTGGATGCCATACCTTCAACACAAAGGTTAAGTGAACAGAGAATAATATGCAATAACAATAAGAAAGAAGAGATTTCGGAGCAGAAGGGTTTTCGGAAAGAAGTTGAAGGAGTATTTATATGAATCGAGTAAGATGAGCAGTTATTCCAAAATTAAAACCGATCAATTTTGATCGTAGATTTGAATTTTGCATCACACAAATCAAAGGTCCAGATTAGATGACCTTTGAGAATTTTGGAGGGTGATGCGTAGGTGTCAAGGTTTCGAAAGGTTTTGACCGCCAAAAGATTCGCCATTTTGAAAAAGGTAATGATGAAAAAGCTTTTAGAGAAATTTTAGGCGGTGAGAAATTAATTACTACTGACACCTTATTTTGGAAAAGATAATAAATCCCCGAATTTTCGTAAAAGAAAAGATTTGATTGCCAATTTTCTAAAATTATTTTTAGAAAAACGGGATTTATTAATTTTTGAAAAGATTTGATAGAATTTTTTTTTTAAATCGACACGAAGAATTTAGAAATACTTATCGTGAATCTGACGTGGCAAGGTCAGCTGATAAGAATAATCTTCATGAAAATCTTCTCTGCTCATCTGAGTCTATATAGTCAGCTAACATGGACCAGTTGAAGTAAGGTGGCCTTGTCTGACTTTCGTAACTTATCCCTGTATCAAGTTACACATAACAAGATAGAGAAAATAAAGGAAAGAATAAGTAGACATACCAGATCAGCTGATGTGAAAATCAGCTGATTACTTCAGCAGAATAGTCCTCAGCTGGATACCAGCTGACTACCCATTTTTCCCAAAAACTTTCTTTCTAGAGAACTGCACCTCCATCTATCATTCCCAACTCTGATACTAATTCTCTGAATCTTACCTCTGCTAAAGGTTTGGTAAGCACATCTGCTCTCTGCTTCTCACTAATGAATCTTCTCCATCCTGATATCTCCCTTCTCAGCATGGTCTCGAAGAAAATGATGTCTTATGTCCACATGCTTGCATCTGGTATGGAGAACTGGATTCTGAGTAATGGCTATTGCACTTGTGCTATCACAGAAGATGGGTATCTCTTCTATGATCACATGGTAGTCCTTCAGCTGTTGTCTGATCCAGAGCAGCTGAGAACAGCAGCTACCAGCAACCATGTACTCTGCCTCTGTTGTGGAAGTAGCTACTGAAGTCTGCTTCTTGGAGAACAAAGATATCAGCTTACTTCCCAGAAACTGACATGTGCCGGAGGTTGATTTCCTATCAATCTTACACCCTCCATAGTCAGAATATAAATACCCACTCAGCTGAAAGTTGTCATCAGCTGGGTACCAGAGGCCTAGATTGTAAGTACCCTTCAAATACTTTACAATCTTCTTTGCTGCTTCCAGATGAGATTTCTTAGGATTTGCCTGAAACCTTGCACATACCCCTACTGCGAAGCTAATATCAGGTCTGCTGGCAGTGAGATACAGCAGAGAACCAATAAGTCCTCTGTATAGTGTCTGATCCACTTTCTCACCAGCCTCATCTGGATCCATGCTGAAGTTTGCCATCATAGGAATCTTAGCTTCTCTGCTGCTACTGACTCCAAACTTTTCTATCAAATTCTTGGCATACTTAGCTTGGCTAATGAAAGTTCCATTGGACATCTGCTTCACCTGCAGTCCAAGGAAATAAGTCATCTCCCCCATCATGGACATTTCGAACTTGCTAGTCATCAGCTTGCTAAACTGATCACACATCTGCTTGTTGGGAGAGCCGAAGATGATATCATCCACATAGATCTGCACTAAGAGGATATCATCTCCATCTTCTTTTCTGAACACGGTTTTGTCTATCTTTCCTTTGCTGAATCCACTATCCAGTAGGAACTGTGATAGAGTATCATACCAAGATCTAGGTGCCTGCTTTAGTCCATATAAAGCCTTCTGCAACCTATAAACCTTGTTCCCAATCTCAAATCCTAGTGGCTGTTCCACATAGACCTCTTCTGCCAGGATTCCATTCAGAAAAGTTGACTTGACATCCATCTGATATACCTTGAACCCT
>JAPKLY010003672.1:5547-17591 GCA_026898435.1 Prunella vulgaris | reverse complement strand
CTGATTTGTTTTATATCATCAAAACATCTAACATAGATATCCTAACAAGTTCCCCCTTTTTGATGATATCAAAACCAACTCAGCTGATCTCAATAGATAAACATATTCAGTCAAAATCAAGATCACATAGGACAGAAAAGAAGATCTTTAATTAAGATCTTTTAGACAGAATCAAAACGCAGCTGACAACAAGTAGTTGTCTGGAATCATAAAATTTTATTAATAATAATCAAGGGAGAAATAACAGACAGAAGTAAAGATACCTAATCCTCAGCTGACTCAGCTGGACTATTACATGAGGAGCGGTCTTCTGCTGCTGAGTGGAACTTGCAACCAGTCTAAGAATCTCTTCTCTATTTCCTTCAAAGCTGGCAGAGAGTTGTCAGAAAGCTGATGGAAGAGTTGAGTGATCTGCAGCCAATGTTTCCTAATTTCCACCCAATCTATCTTTCCACTCACATCAGTTGGAGTAGGAAGATATTCAATCTCTGGCAACTCTGGCTGAACCTCTACCTTAAGCATCTCTTCTGTGATAGCTCTGAAGAATTTAGGAAAAGTTTCCTTTAACCAATCTCTGAACTCAGCGTTTTTCTCTCTTTCTCCTCTGGTATCTTCTCCTCGAAGAACATAGAAGTGGATCATAGTTTTGGCTTTTATGGTTTTCCAGAGACCCACCAGCTCATCAGACAATTGATTGTAGAACATATCAATTGGTCCATCAACTAGAGGCTCATTTGGGTCTCTGATGAACTTTCCACTCCTAGTCCTGCTCCCTTGAGCTACAGCTTTCCCTTTCTTCTTCAGCTTCCTCTGATATCTCCTCTCAAGCTCATCATTTATTTCCCTCTCCTGCCTCTTCCTCCTCTCCTCAGGGGTTTCTTTCTCAGCTAGCTGCAACTCTTTAGCCAGCTTTTCATCCAGATCAGCATTCATAATTCTTTTCTTCTTTTCCCTTTCAACAGCGACAACTTCTTGCTTCTGTAAAGCCTCCGCCATTTTCTGATCTCTCAACTCCTGAGTTTTCTGAGCAGCCATCTTCCTGGTGTTGATGTAATCTTCAACATTTTCTATCCTAGCAGATAGAACTCCTTGATTATCCACCAGAAGAGCTCTCAGAGAGGCCATCTCAGCTTGCAAGGCAGCAATAGCAGCTGAGTTCTTCTCTTCCCCCTTTTTGATATCATCAATTACTGCAGCAGAGGGTAGAGAAGTGGGAAGCTTGTCCACAATATCTTTCAGGTCCTCCTGACCATGTTTGCACTCAGCAATTTGTCCTTCCAATCGTTCAGAGACCAATCTGAATCTCTCAGACTCAGCAGCAAGAGAGGCAGATGCATCATCATTGAAGGCTCTGGCGGTTGCCTTGAAGCTCTGGAGAGTATTGAAAAATTCAATGCGGGTGGCATACAAGCTGTCCTCCATAGCTTCCTTCAGCTTGTTGCGATGGTCCAGCAGGACTTGATGAACATGAGCTTCAATCATAGAGGGGGCAGCAGACTTGGCAGCCAGAAGAGTAGCTTTGACCTCCCTGATGTGGTCATCAAAATAGCCTTTTAATTGATCCAAGAGTGCAGGAGTTACCTGATCAGCAGGGGAGATCTCAAAATGTGCTGCTGGAGGAACAAACTCAGTCTCTGCTGTCTCAGGGCAGTCCAGGGCCACACCATCTTTGAGCAATAGAGCTCTGGCCACTCTCCTCAGCCCGTCAGGAGATGTCAGCTGGGATGGAGCCTTAACCTCCAAGGCCTCCATCAAAATTTCCTCCCATTCAGTGAAAGCTGCTTCTCCCATCTCCTTGAGTAGGGCTAGAAGGAATGTAACTGGCCCCTCTCTTGCTTGTGCCCAGGCTAGGCCATCAGCAAGGATATCTTGGTAGGCTGGATAGGGGTTGAGTTCGGGAATGTAGAGGGAAATGTGGGCTAGGGCAGATATGATCATCCCTCGTTCAAGAGGCCCCTTTGAACGATGGTGAGATAGGCGAGCTTGCTTGGCCATTTCTGAGGGGGAATTGGGGTTATCGAGAATTATAGGTTCAGGGTGAGAGGGTTTGGGTGTAGCTGAAGGCTCTCCAGAGGTAGCCATCTCCTCTGGTTCATTGCCGATTGGGAGTTGAGATGGTGAGGGATCGGCTGGGGTTGAAAAGTGTTGGGAAGGATCAGAAAAAGGTGTGGGAGAAGCTGACCTGATAGGTGAGGCAGCAATAGGTGTGACTGCGGATGGTGTATCAGCAGAGGAGTGAAGAACCTCTGTCTCAGCTACTGAGGGTTCAGCTGACTCCCTTTCTTTTGACTCGTCCTCCTCTGCATCAGAGCCAGTGGCAGAAGCATCATCTGATGTAGCCTTCTCAGCTGACTCCTCCTCATCCTGCTCTTCTTCTCCAGAAGATTCGTCAACCAGCAGAGTAGGCTTCTCTGCTGAAGTTTTCTCCTTCTTCAGGCTGCTTAGCAGAGCAGTATCCTCTTCCTCATCTGAATCAGAATCAAAGGAGAGCTTCCTTTGAATCGGAGTGGTGTCTTTCTTGGTTTTCTTCTGTTTACCACCTCCGGCAGGCATTGGAGCCTTCCTCTTCTGCTTCTTCCTCTGACCAGCAGAAGGTCCAGGGGCAACAGCTACTGTATCAGCAGCAAAATCTGAATCAGCTGGCCCAATGATATCCAAGTTACTTCCCCTTAAGAACTTGGTGTGGTTGTACTCAACAACCCATTCCTCATCCCACTCATGCTGGGGCAGCAGATGGTTCAGAAGAATAGTGATCTTGGTGGCCATGGAACACTTGGATTTAAAACCGTAAATCTGTTCCCCATTCACCTCCTTCACCAAGCACCTCTTGGACTCCTGCTCGAGGCGAAACCATAGCAGACTCACCCAGTCCGCTTGCACCCCATCGAGAATGGTGCGGGCCACACTCAGGCGGAGTTTGGTAATGGCGTCCAAACTCCCCTGTTCCGCCAAGATGACCTTGGTCACCACATCCATCAGGAATCGAAATCGCCTCCTCAGCATGGATTTCTTCAGGTTCGTGGTGGTGTCTCTGTAACTTGCCCTGGCCATCAACTGAAAAGTCTCCAGGTAGTCAGCTTCCTTGTATTTGTGGGGTTGGACACCGGAGGAGGATAGGCCAAAAATATCAGCGACAACATCCTTGGAGATAACAACGGCGACTTCATCAACCAAGGAGCCGATGGAATCTGTGCTGAACTGAGCCTTAAGAAGGAATTGAAAGGCATAGAAGTTTAGGGTTTTATGGTCAGGGGGGGTCATGGAGATGAAGGTTCGGAGATTTTGATTTTGGAGAAGGTTTAGGATTTCTCTGATTTCAGGAACCCTAGTCGTGTCGAAATCGACGCACATCTCTGCGTACATCTTTTCTTTGAAGAGCTTCTGCATTGTCTTAGACGCCATACCTTCAAAACAGGGTTTTAGTGCAGAGAGAATAGTATGCAAGGAAATTTTGGGCAGAAAGATTTAGGAACAGAAAATTTCAGAGAGACGTTTAAAAGGGTATATATAAGTATCGAGAGATATGAGCAGTTTTTCCAAAATTAAAACCGATCAGTTTTGATCGTAGATTTGTATTTTGCATCACACAAATCAAAGGTCCAGAATAAATGACCTTTGAGAATTTTGGAGGTGATGCGTGGGTGTCAGGATTTCGAAAGGTTTTGACCGCCTCAAAAGATTCTCCTTTTTGAAAAAGGTAATGATGAAAACACTTTTTGAGAAGATTTAGACGGTGTTAAATTAATTACAACTGACACCTTATTTGAAAAAAAAAGGTAATAAATCCCCGATTTTTCGTAAACACAAAGATTTGATTGCCAATTTTCTAAAATAGTTTTAGGAAAATAGGGATTTATTAATTTGTGAAATTTTTTTTTTTTTTAAAAAAATCTGACATAAAGATCATAGAAATACTTATCGAGATGCTGATGTGGCAAAATCAGCTGATAGGAGTGATCCTTATGAAAATCTTTTCTGCTCGTCTGGGTCTTCAATGTCAGCTGACATGGACTAGCTGAAGCAAGGTGGTCTTGTCTGACTTTCATAACTTATTCCAGATCAGCTGATGTGAAGATCAGCTGAATACTTCAGCAGAGTAGTCCTCAGCTGGGTACCAGCTGACTACCCGTTTACCCAAAAAAAAACTTTCTTTCTATAGAACTGCCCCTCCATCAATCATTCCTAATTCTGCTACTAATTCTCTGAATCTTGCCTCAGCTAAGGGCTTGGTAAGAACATCTGCTCTCTGCTTCTCCGTATGAATTTTCTCCATCCTGATATTTCCTTTCTCAGCATGATCCCGAAGAAAATGATGTCTTATGTCCACATGCTTGCATCGAGTATGGAGGACAGGATTCTGAGTAATGGCTATTGCACTTGTGCTATCACAGAAGATGGGTATCTCTTCTGTGATCACATGGTAGTCCTTCAGCTGTTGTCTGATCCAGAGCAGCTGAGAACAGCAACTCCCAGCAGCCATGTACTCTGCCTCTGTTGTAGAAGTAGCTACGGAAGTCTGCTTCTTGGAGAACCAAGATATCAGCTTACTTCCCAGAAACTGACATGTGCCAGAGGTTGATTTCCTATCAATCTTGCACCCTCCATAGTCAGAGTCTGAGTACCCACTCAGCTGAAAGTTGTCATCAGCTGGGTACCAGAGGCCTAGATTGTAAGTACCCTTCAAATATTTTACAATCTTCTTTGCTGCTTCCAGATGAGATTTCTTAGGATTTGCCTGAAACCTTGCACACACCCCAACTGCAAAGCTGATATCAGGTCTGCTGGCAGTGAGATACAGCAGAGAACCAATAAGTCCCCTATATTGTGTCTGATCTACTTTCTCACCAGCCTCATCTGGATCCATGCTAAAATTTGCCATCATTGGAATCTTAGCTTCTCTGCTGCTACTGATTCCAAACTTGTCTATCAAGTTCTTGGCATACTTAGCTTGGCTAATGAACGTTCCACTGGACAATTGCTTTACCTGCAGTCCAAGGAAATAAGTCATCTCCCCCATCATGGACATTTCAAACTTGCTGGTCATTAGCTTGCTGAACTCATCACACATCAGTTTGTTGGGGGAGCCAAAAATGATATCATCCACATATATCTGCACTAAGAGAATATCATTTCCGTCTACCTTTCTGAACAAGGTTTTGTCTATCTTTCCTTTATTGAATCCACTATCCAGTAGGAATTGTGATAGAGTATCATACCAAGCTCTAGGTGCCTGCTTTAGTCCATATAAAGCCTTCTGCAACCTGTAAACCTTGTTCCCAATCTCAAATCCTGGTGGCTGTTCCACATAAACTTCTTCTGCCAGGATTCCATTCAGAAAAGCTGATTTGACATCCATCTGATATACTTTGAACCCTTTGAAAACTGCGTAAGCCAGAAACAATCTAATGGCTTCTAGTCTTGCTACAGGAGCAAATGTCTCATCATAGTCAATCCCCTCTGACTGTGAGTACCCCTGTGCTACTAGCCTTGCCTTGTTTCTAACTACTACATCATTTTCATCCTTTTTGTTCTTAAATACCCACTTAGTGCCTATGACCTTCTGATGTCTGGGCCTCTCTACTAGGGTCCAAACTTCTTGTCTTGCAAACTGATTTAGCTCCTCTTGCATAGCTATAATCCAGTTTGGGTCTTCAAGAGCTTCATGGATATTTTTGGGTTCTATCAGGGACACATAACAGCTGAATTGAGCACCCAAGTTTAGCTTTCTTCTGGTTTGAACACCTACACTTGGATCTCCTAGAATCTGTTCAGCTGGGAAATCAGACAGTGTCTTCTTGCTCCTTTGAGGTGCCATAGTCTGTTCCTCTTGGGTCTTGTCTAAAATTCCCCCTTGGTTAGTGTCAGGAGTCAATGTGTCATCACCTGATGCTGATGAGATCTTATCAGCTGATTTGGGCTCATCATCTGAATCTGAGTCTGATTCTATCCTAGGTACTACTACCTTAATCAGATCTGACTTATCTGACAGATTCAGCTGATCCACCTCTACTGCTAGCTTCTCCTTGCTGTACTCATGAAAAGATTCATCAAATACAACATGGGGTGTCTCCTCCACACAGAGAGAAACTTTATTAAAGACTCTATAGGCTTTGCTACTTCCAGAATATCCTAAGAATATTCCTTCAGCAACCTTAGCATCAAAAGTCTTTAACTTAGTCTTTCCATTGTCATGGATGAAACACCTACACCCAAAAGTATGAACAGAGGAAAGGTTAGGAGTTTTACCTTTGTACATTTCATAAGGAGTCTTCCCATGTCTCTTGACTGGTAGACACCTATTTTGGATGAAGCAGGCAGTATTGATGGCTTCTGCCCAAAATCTTTGAGGAGTCTGATATTCAGCTAACATAGTCCTTGCTGCCTCCTTGAGGGTTCTGTTTCTCCCCTCGGCTAACCCATTTTGCTGAGGTGTTCTGGCAGCTGATGTCTCATGCTGAATACCATTATCCCTGCAATAGTCAGAAACAACAGAGTTAAGAAACTCAGTACCTTTATCACTTCTGATTCTGACTATGCTGAGATCCAGCTCCTTCTGAATCCTTTTGAACAACTCCAGCATCTTGACCATAGTCTCATTCTTCTTGAACAAGAACACTACCCAAGTGAATCTTGTATAGTCATCAACAATCACCAGTGTATACTTCCTTCCACTGAAGCTAAGGGGAGAGACAGGTCCGAACAAGTCCATATGAAGCAGCTGGAGTGCTTTTGTTGTTGAAGTACTCTGCACATCTTTGAATGAGGCTTTTGTTTGCTTCCCTTTCTGACAGGCATCACACTTCTGCTCAGATGCAAACACCTCATTTGGTAGACCTCTGACTAGACCCTTCCTTGCAACTTTGTTGAGAGTCTTGAAGTTCAGATGACCTAACCTCTTGTGCCAGAGCCAGCTGATCTCTGATGAGCTTTTAGCAACTAGGCATGAGTCAGCTGGACAGTTTGCAAAATCTGCAAGATACATATTACCTCTTCTGAGGCCAGTTAGTAACACCTGCTCATTTAAATCATTAACAACTAGACAAGAGTTCTTAGAGAATCTTACTGAGTATCCCTTGTCACAGAATTGGGATACGGACAGAAGATTATGCATGAGCCCTTCTACATAGTAGACTTCTTCAACTCTTGTTCCTTTGATCAGCAGCGTGCCTACACCTCTTGTGACTCCAAAATTGTTGTCACCGAACACAACTCTAGGCCCATCCAGCGTTACAAAGTTCTGGAGAAGATGCTTCTCAAAGGTCATGTGCTTCGAGCAACCGCTATCAATGTACCAGACATGGCCTTTGGCTTCCTTTCTTTCTATAGGGCTAGAGTTAACCTGAAATTAAAACTTAGGTTTTAGGTACCCTATCTTTGGGTCCTGATCGGTTAGTATCGACTTTCTGGATCCACAGGTAGAGATCATCCTTGTGAGGTTTAGGTGATTTCAGCCTTCTACCATATTTGTCCACAAAAATCATCTCCCTTAGAGGATCTTTTCTGGGGCGATGAGTGACAACAGCAGGTTTATAGGTGGGTTGCTCAAATGGATAATTTCGGCTTGAGCCTCCGAATGACTCATAAACTTTAGCTGATGAAGGCTTGCCTACTTTGGTTACATTAAAAGTAACCCAGGGCTGAGGTCTGTTTCGCTTGGGTTTACTCTGCTGAGATGACCCAGGCTTATCATTCCTCTTCTGATCTCGAGACTTCTGAGCTTTGGACTTATGTTGGTTGTCAGCAGGCTTCTGAGTTTGAGTACTCTTCTGCTTTGTTGAAACCTTTTGATCACCAGCAGACTTCTGAGCTTTGGAGCTCTTCTGTCCAGCTGGGACCTTTTCTGTCCCTCTGCTCTTCTGCCCTTCTGATCCAGATGCAGGCTCAGCTGGCCCTTTACCCTTTCGAGGATCCCTAATTAATCCACTGTCACCTTTCTTCTTCTTTTGTGGTTTGGGTTTGGGATAACCAAGACCCCTTTTATCATTCACAGTTTGTGAGGATTTAGCTATTTCAGACACGGCATTCTTTGCCTTAGTCAGCTGATCCACTTTCAGCTGAAGCTGCTGTGAATTTTTTGTTATCAGCTCATTCTGCTTGAAGAGTTCATCGAACTTAGCTGTCAGCAGATTATGTTCTTCACTCAAGACAGTGTTCTCAGAAAGTAGCTTTTCTATCAGCTTCTCCTGTTCTTCACATTTTGCTATTAAGTCATCAGACTTGTTAGCTTGTGAGTCATGGGATATCACTGGTAGTCTAGTGCTTTCCAGATCTTGTCTTAAGCTTAAAACTTTAGCTTTCAAACTAGAGTTCTCCTCTTCCAGCTTAGAACAAACTTTTAAGGAGGATTGAAGATCAGATAACAACTTGTGTATATCTGACTCCATAGAATAGGTAGAGGAGCAAGATGAGCTAACAGAGGGGGTAGGAGAATTTACCTCTTCCACCTTAGCCATAAGGCAGATATCATCTTCTGATTCAAAATCAGATGAGGACGAGGACGAGCTGATATCCTGCTTCTCCTCTTCTGCCAGCAACGCTCTCTTATCAGCGAATCTGCGATCTCTCTTGATCCTCTTTTCTTCTCTTTCCCTTGGGGTAAGTTGAGGACAATCATAACTGAGATGTCCTGGTTTGTTGCAAGTGAAACAAACACTATCTCCTCCTCTTCTGGGACTTGGATCCCTCCTTCTCTCTGGAGACTTATATCTGGTCTCCTGTTCATCTGATGATCTTCTGACATCAGATGACTTTTGGTATCTTCTGGAAGAATCACTCTTATTCTTCTTCCAATGAGATCTATATTTCTGAAACTTGTTTGACATTTTGTCAAACTTCTTGGTCAATAGAGCAAGTTGCTCCTTTAAGCTCATGTCTTCTGGAGCAGAGGATTTCTCTTGACTATCAGCTGCAGCAGAGAATGCAACATTCTTTGTGGCTGATGTAGTTGGAGTCTCATCTTCTTGATCTTCTTCTTGGATGTCGAACTCATGTGCCTTTAGATGAGATAGCAGTGTATGATGACTCATCTCAGATAGATTCTTTGTCTCTTTAATTACTGTCACCTTCACTCTCCATCTAGGAGTAAGAGATCTCAGAATTTTGTTATTAATCTCTTTCTCCGAGTAATCCTTTCCTAAGGAGCTTGCTTTGTTCAGTATGTTTGTCAGTCTCATATCTAGCTGATCAATGGTTTCATCAGCTTTCATTTTGAATGTGTCAAAAGTATGTAGAACAGCTTGAAGCTTGTTTTCTTTGATTTGATCTGTCCCTTCACACATCAAGGAGAGTTTTTCCCACATCTCCTTTGCAGTTCTGCATGTCTTAATTTTCTCTATATATTCTTTGGAGAGTGTCTCAATGATTTCTGTTCTTGCCACTTGATCGAGGTTGAAGAGTTTTCTTTCAGCATCGTTTAATTCACTTTTCTTCTTCTCTGTCTTCCTTCTTTCACTAATTTCAGCTTCTGGAGTCTTGCCATCACTTATTCCTTCCCAGAAGAACTTGATTGGCCCTTCCTCCAGAACATCTAGCATTCGATCATGAATGGCTCCAAGGTGATTTTCCATCCTGAATTTCCAGTAGTCATAATCCTCTATGGAGAATTCAGGTAACTTCCTTGTCTTGGATCCACTCTTTTTGTAGGAAGACATATCTGCAAGTGGTTAGATAAAAAGCACACAAATTCAAAAAAAAATTCAGGGATCTGTCCAGGTGACCACCAAAAGCTTTTCAGACTGTGGCCGTTAGGACACACAGCTCTGATACCACTTGTTGGTCCCAAAGGCAGGTTTTGGGAAGAATACACTTGAACAAGTCTAGAAGGGGGGTTGAATAGACTTGTAAGTATTCAAAAACCTTTTTCAAATTTACAGATTTATTCAGAAAACCAGCAGACTACTTGAGGTAATCTGAATTTTGTAAATAGTGCGCTGTGTATAGTGCGGAAACGATTTAAAGAGAATTTGATTTTTAGTGAAGTGCACAGATAAAGCAGAAAGAAATACGAAGAGACACAGGGGTTTATAGTGGTTCGGACCAACTGTCCTACATCCACTCTCCTCAATCAGACTTGGACTTGAGGGACTCTCCACTAACTCACTTACTCACTTGCTTACACAATTTTGAGAGTTCTTCTCTCTTTACAACTTTTTCAATGCTATAGTTGCAATTGACTTCTCACAGCTTCTACAAAGCTTTTAAAAGATAAGTATTGATGGTGTTTTTGAGCGTAAGTGATAAGACTTGACAGAGTATTGGCTTGCTTAATGTGCGTGTAAATCTCTACTACTGAAATTATCACTATTACTCTTATTTATAGGATCAAATAACTAGCCGTTGTGATGGACTAGAAATCTGAGATCCTATAATTTCGTTTTCAATCAATCATTGTGATTGATTGAATTTCCTTCTTGATTCCCGTCAATCTTCGCGACCTTCAATCAATCAAGTTTGTCCCCTTGATTGATTGATCCTCTATTCTGGGAATCTTCCTTTTATATCGCAAGTTAACCCTTTAAATTGATTCCGAAGAATCTGGGCTGAGCACAGGACCTCAGCTGATCTGTCTCCTCAGCTGGTGTATCAGTCTGCTGATACTTGGACCTCAGCTGATGTGCAAGTCTGCTGGTGTGCACCTCAGCTGGTCTTCTTGACTTCGTCTGAATAAGTCTTTTATCCATGGTCCTTGTCTTGTCTGCGACGTGCTCTCAGCTGATCAGCTAATCTTCTTATATCAGCTGATCTGCTCTTCAGCTTATCCGCTGATGTAAACTTCTCTGATGATCTGCTTTTGATGCTCCAGTGTCAGCTGATTAAATCTTCTGTCTTCTAAAGTCGGCTAAGTCCACAAGGTCTCAGCTGGTCTTCTCTTCTATGAAAGCTTCGGATCTTCTAGGCAGCAAGGTAGGTTCCCCCTTACTCGAACCTATCTAATCCTAACTACTCATCAGCTGACTAACATGTTCAGCTGGTCCTATTACAAGCTGATTTGTTTTATATCATCAAAACATCTAACACAGATATCCTAACAGAGTTCCACTTTTCACCGTTCAAATCCCCACCTTTGATTGTCTTGAAAAATTAGAGATGTGTGTACGTCATCTTGCTATATCCTTGCGCTTGAAATCCTACTCCTCTTCCTCAAAACAAAGCTCACGAAACTTGCTCTCTCTCTTGTCTAAAAGGCTGCTGAAAAATGGTCCTAAATCTTCATGAAGGCTGATTTTTTGGGTGGCTAGGGTTGTCGAAATTTTGTGTGTTGTAAAGGGTTATGAAGTCTTGATCAATACATATATATAGGGATGGAAAATTGTGTATGGCAACTTCATGGGCTGGCCGAATTTGCTAAGGGAAAAGGAAATAAAATTGGCCCAATAGCTTGATGAATCTCTTGTACCAAACTTGACCTCTTATTTCCATAAATAATAAATCCTTACTAACTCTTATTCTCTTGATACTTAATTCCCAAGTATGTATTTTTTCTTGCGTAAAGAAAATATGACTACTTTCCATAAATAATAAAGACATTACCATCTCTAATTATTTGTACTAATTTTCAAAAATTCCCTATTGTTTAAGACCCAATATTTTTCAAAAATATTTAATACGGGTTTAGGGATTAGGGGTTTAAGGAATCCTTCACATCCTTCCTCTTGAAGCATTTCAACAGCTTGCATCGCGGTGACGATCAAATTATGCGTGCTAGGTCGGGACCCAAAATACGTCAACTCCTCTCCACTAGCCAACTTGAGTGTCACTTCCCTCTTCTCGCAATTGATAGTGGCGTGATACTTCGCTAGCCAATCCATGCCAAAGATAACGTCGAATTGTCCCATCTCGATGACATGTAACTCCCCTTCGAGACTCCTCCCACAAATTTTAAGTTTTGCATTCGAAACAATCTTACTCGTAAAAATAGTCTTTCCCGAAGGTATACTAACTTCTATAGGGTTAATACTATCAACTAACTCACAACCAATCTTCATGCAACAACGAAGCGAGAAAAAAGAATGCGTAGCTCCGGTATCGAACAAAGCAGTTATTGG
>JAPKLY010003671.1:0-16540 GCA_026898435.1 Prunella vulgaris | reverse complement strand
CTACAAAGGTTGCAGCAGCGACAGCAGGACGAGCTCGCCCTAGTACCCAGGCGAGCTCCAGCCGCCGAAACCAGGGAGCAGACCAGGCCCACCCAGGGCACCTAAACCAGGGGGGACTACAGCGTACTCCCCATCGAGCAGGAGGTGAGCTCGGCACAAGCTCGCCAGCGCAGGGAGAGGACCGGCAAGGCCAAAATGGTGAAGGAGGGTCCCGCTCCTTACACTAGAAGGGAGTCAGCCTACACCGGGGCATCTGGCACCCACCAATCTCAAAGGAGGGAAGTCCTCCAAGGCCGCCTGGGCCCGAGGTACGAAGAAAATGAGCGTACGGCAGTCCCAGCTGCGTCCCATGGGGACTCCGACCAGCAGCCACGCAGGTCAACCTATTAAAGGCTGAGGAGGCCCGCCACTGATCGGTTAGGCCCCCACGGCGGACGCCAATTCCAGCCCGCTACTGAGAGGTCACCCCAGAGTGAGGTACCTCGGGGACGTGCGTCCACGAGACGCACGACCTTTAAGCACCCTCCGCCGGAGGTGACCCGAGATGACGAGCTGGCCTCACTGAAAAAGGCCGTTGAAATGCTACAAGCACAAGTAGCAGCCAAGTCTGGCGGACCTGACGCCACGACTCTCCCCACCTCTCCATTGGCACCTGCCATCCTCCGCGCACCGGTCCAGAAGAAAATTCAATTCCCGGTGATGTCCGCATACGAAGGCGAATCGGACCCAAAAGTCCTCCTGGCCAAGTACGCGGATTTCATGATTTCGGTCGGCGCCACCGACTCCACCCAGTGCCGGAACTTCCCGCTGACCCTAGGGGACCGAGCTCACCGCTGGTTCTCTTCACTCGCCCCGGGGTCTATCTGCTCATTTAGCCAACTCTCACGGGAGTTCCTGGCCCACTTCTCTGGGTTCGGATCTTACCTTACCCAGAAACACCGGCTCGCCAACATCCACTAAGGAGAGAGCGAGACCGACCAGCAATACCTGGAAAGGTTCGACAAAATCCTACTGGAAGGCGAGCCAGTGAGCGAAGATACCAAGGTCGTCGCAGCGATGGCCGGACTCAGGAGGGGCACCGATCTCTAGAAGGAAATGCACCTCACATGTCCCAACACTTATAGCGAATTCCGCCACAAGGCGGGGGTGTTTGTGGCTATGCAGGAGGCACTACTGAAAGAAGTTGGTGCCCACGAGGAAAGGAAGCCCTACGGGAAGAAGTCCGGGGGCGCCTACAAAGCTCCCCGGAACTTGAAGGCCTTTGGCGAGGAAGACGAGCTCAAAGAAAAACTTAATCAGGTCATCACTGTCTTCGTTGACCACGTCTTCACTGCCGTCAAAGGCAAGGCCATGATGGAGGAGCCAAGGCGGATCCGCCAGGACCGCACGAAGCTCAATCCCAACAAGTTCTGTGCCTACCATCAGGCCATCGACCACTTCACCAGCAAGTGCCGGGACCTCCTCAAGTAACTCTGGAAATTTTACGAGGAGGGGAAATTGGCCGAGTTCGTGAAGAAGGCCCCAGCTAAGAGACCGAGGTTCGAGAGGAGGGCTACCTCCGACGAGGAGGAGGAGGAAGCAGACCAACCTGGTCCCCATCACAGACGGAGGGCACCTCCCCAACCTCAGCAAAATATGGAGCCTACTCGGGAACTCTTGGTTCTTGAGGAGGAAATCGGAGCTGCAGGAGGTCTCCAGGACGGGGGATCCTCCATATCCAGGAGAAAGAGGAAGGCCAAAATCTGGGCCATAAATCAAGTCCAGGAAGGCAGCTTCGGCCCCAGGTCCGTCTCACAGCTCGCTGACGAGCTGACATTTTCTTCAGTGGACCTGGAGGGGGTACTGATGCCCCACAACGACTCGTTGGTGATAACAGCCGACATCATGAACGTCCGAGTTCACAGGCTACTTGTGGACACCGGCGCATTCACCAACATCCTCTTCAAGTCCACCTTGGATGCCTTAGGTGATTTTGAGTCGTACCTGGAACCTAGCAATGCTAGGATAGTGGGGTTCGGAGAAGCTGTAACCGTCCCCCTAGGTAGTGTTAGGTTGAGCGTCCAACTTGTATCGGCTGAGGACCCCGAAAGGAGACTGACTAGGCTCATAGATTTCCTAGTTGTCGACCAGCAGTCCTCCTACAACGGGTTCCTTGGCCGCCCTTTTATTAATGAATTCAAAGCGGCGTGTTCGACCTACTACTGTTTAAAATTCCCAACTCCAAAAGGTGCCGGAACTATAAAAGGTGACCAGAAAAAGGCCCGAGAGTGTTTACTCCAAATCAAAGATGGCCGGGTCAAGAAGTCTGTTACACAAGTCCACATCCTCGAAGAGGACGTACAGATCCCTACAGACGAGCCAAACATTCTAGATGTCATCTCAGTCGAAACTGAGATGATGGAGGTAGGCGATTTGTCAGAAATCAACCAAGGCATTGGACCTGTGCAAGACACACAACCTACACCAATAGAGGACTTGGGAGAAACCCAAGTGTTGAGACCTGCGCAGGGGTCAGTAGTTGATCAGGGACAGCAGCCTACTCCCAGGGAGGTAGCTGATGAGGCCCAAGGTGGGGGACCTGCGGGAGGTCAAGAACCAACACCCATGGACGTTGACCCAACTCCCCAAGTCACCGCACCATCCCAAGCTGACAGACCACCGGAGGTGTTCACAGCTGACGAGCTCGCCCAAGCTGAAAGTCAACCCGATGACCTCGAACCGCGCATAGGCCACGAGCCTGCGCAGATGTCACAAGGGGAGTGGGACGAGTTCATCAGCGACCCGAGATGGAAAAGTCAGAAGAGAAAGGCAACCCCCATGGAGGAGTTGACGGCACTCCCGGTGGACCCGGAAAGGGACTTAGAACTTTTCATCGGTTCTGAGTTACCTGAACCGTACCGGTCGAGGATGGAGCTGTTCTTAATGACCAACCTGGACGTGTTTGCCTGGTCCCACGAAGACATGACGGGGATTCCGTTGGAACATGCTTGCCACAGACTTAACATAGATCCGACGAGGAGACCCGTACGCCAAAAGCGAAGAAAGTATGGACCAGACAAGTACGCAGCTCTAACAGTTGAGGTGGAGAAGTTGTTAGACAACAAGCTCATCAAGGAGGCTTTGTGTCCGCAGTGGGTCGCGAACCCCGTCCTGGTGAAGAAACATAATGGGACGTGGAGACTCTGCATTGACTTCACGGACCTGAACAAAGCATGCCCGAAGGACAACTTCCCACTACCTCACATTGACCAGTTGGTGGACAACACCGCAGGTCATGAGATGATGACATTCATGGACGCTTTTGCGGGCTATCACCAAATAGCTCTACACCCGGATGACCAGGAACACACGGCGTTCTACACCAACAAGAACATGTATTGCTGGGAAAGGATGCCGTTCGGACTCATCAACGCCGGAGCTACCTACCAAAGATTGGTGAACAAAATGTTTGACCAACACATCGGCGAATCCATGGAAGTGTACGTGGATGACATAGTTGTCAAGAGTTTGAGAAAAGAGGACCACCTGGACCACCTGAAACAGACCTTCGACATACTGCGCCATTACAACATGAAGTTGAACCCCAAGAAGACCAGCTTCGGCGTACACTCTGGGAAGTTCCTGGGGCACCTAGTTAGCCAGCGGGGGATTGAGGTCAACCCAACACAGGTCCAATGCATAATTGAGATGGGGATACCCGACTCCGTCCAAAAAATTCAAAGACTAACCGGGTGCATGGCAGCCCTGAACAGATTCATCTCTAGGTCCGGTGACAGAAATCGTCCATTTTTCGAGGTAATTAAAGCAAACACACGGAGGTACAAAGAGGCGGCCAAGGCCAACAAGCTCCACCTCAAAAACCACTTCGTCTGGACAAATGAATGCCAACGAGCCTTCGAAGATATCAAAACATACCTGGCGGATACACAGGTTCTGTCGAAGCCAATACCTGGAGAGAAGCTGTATCTGTACCTAGCCGCGTCGGAGGTGGCCATCAGCTCCGTCCTGGTCCGAGAAGAGGCGAAAACACACCTCCCAGTGTACTACGTGAGCCAAGTCTTACATGAAGCTGAGTTGCGATACACCCCAACAGAGAAGCTGGCGTATGCACTGGTGATGAGTGTTAGAAAATTGAGGCCTTACTTCTTTGACCATCCAGTAGAGGTGCTGACAACGTTCCCACTGCGTCAAATACTACAGCGCCCAGACACTGCCGGACGCCTGCTGAAATGGTCACTGGAGATCAGCCAATACGGTATAACCTACGCACCTCGAACAGCGATCAAGGGACAAGCGCTTGCCAACTTCATCATCGAGCTAACTTTCCCACAAGATCCGACGAGGGGGCGTATAGCTCCGTGGCATCTCTACGTGGACGGATCATCAACTAGCATGGCAGCAGGCGCCGGTGTGGTCCTGATCAGCCCAGACAGACAAGTCTTCACCTCCGCAATTCGGTTCGACTTTCGAGCAACCAACAACGAGGCGGAGTATGAAGCGTTGATAGCAGGACTTAGGTTATCATTAGCTATGGGGGCAACCAATCTTCAAGTTTTCGGAGATTCCCAGCTAATAATATCCCAAGTCCGGGGGGAATTTGAAGCAAAAGACCAGCAGATGATAACCTACCAGAAGATAGCCGCGCATCTGATCTCGATGTTTACACAAGTTTACATCAATCAAATACCGCGGCTAGAAAACACACAAGCAGATGCTCTAGCCCGGCTAGCTACTAGCAACGGCGAAGCCGAATTCACGGAGGTTGTGATCACCACATTGAAAAACCCCTCGACGTCCGATTACAAGGTAAATCCGACCTCGAGTGGGGGGCAAGAGGATAGTGAAGATGGTGAAGATTGGTGCACTCCAATCCGAAAATACTTAGCAGACGGAACAACCCCCGTAGACACCTGGGAAGCTAGCCGGTTAGTAAAGCAAACTGCCAGATATACGCTGCTGGATGGCCAGCTCTATAAACTTGGATTCTCTCTACCCCTACTCAAATGCCTAACTAAGAAGCAGGGGTCCGAAGTGTTAGAAGAAATTCACGAAGGGATTTGCGGGAGTCACGCTGGGGGGCAAGCATTGGCATATAAAATGATCAGACAAGGCTACTACTGGCCCACTCTTCGCAAAGATGCCATCAGCTTCGCTCGAAGGTGCCGAAAGTGTCAACTTTTCGCACCTAACATCCACTCCCCAGCTAACCAGCTTAAGTCGGTTTTCAGCCCATGGTCTTTCACGAAATGGGGTATCGACTTGATCGGCCCATTTCCACCTGGTAGAGGCGGTGTAAAGTTCGATGTTGTAGCAGTAGACTACTACACTAAGTGGGCTGAGGCCGAAGCTCTCACAACCATAACCCAAGAAATGATGATCGGCTTCATTTGGAAAAGCCTGATCTGCAGGTTTGGACTCCCGCAGTCGGTCATCACTGATAATGGAAGGCAGTTCGACGGACAGAAGTTGAGGGACTTCTGCAGTTCATGGAACATCAAGAAGCACTACTCAACTCCGTATCACCCCCAGTCGAACGGCCAAGTCGAGCGGTGAACAAGATCCTGAAATACATACTGAAGCTCCGCCTCGAAGAAAAGAAGGGGAGCTGGGCAGACGAACTCCCGGAGGTCCTATGGTCTTATAGAACTTCTTATAGGGCCAGCACCGGGGAGACCCCGTTTGCCCTAGCCTTCGGGACTGAAGCCGTGGTCCCGGTAGAAGTCCAGAACAAGACTTGGAAGGTGGTGGGATATGATGAAGAAAAGAATGATGAAGCCTTGGCAGTAGAAAAAGATCTGATCGAAGAGACCAGAGCTTCATCAGAAATGAAAAACGCCACCTACAAGCGCAGAGCGGAAAAATATTACAACTCTCAGGTCCGAGACCGAAAGTTCAAGGTCGGAGACCTGGTGTTGAAAAAGAAATTGATGGCCCCACCAGGTGTATTTGGTTCAAATTGGGAAGGACCATTCCGGGTCACTGCAGCCTGGCCGAACGGTACCTATGATCTAGAAGACGCAGAAGGCAAAGCTTCGTCATACACCTGGAGCTCGTCACATCTAAAAACGTTCTACCAATAGACTAGAATTCTGTAATAGACTAGTCGAAGGTTGGCATCAGAAATGTAGATGGCAACCGATGTAAATTACGTTGCTGAAAAAATTCAGAAAAATTCCCAAGTGTTTGGACCTGCGCAGCTCCCCAACCAGGCGAGGTGCACTTGGTCGCCCACTACTCCTGGTAGCTCGCCAAAGCTAGCTCGCCCACTTGCTCAAAAAATTTGCAATGCGCAAGGACCAAGGTCCCAAACGTTGTAATTAAATAGCTCGGAGGCAAAGGCCAAAGTGCCCAAGGTCGCGAAGGTACCCTTTTTAAAGGATTGCTAAGCACCTACTGCCACAAGTTAGAAAAATTCACAAAAAAGACAGAAACGTCTAAGGCAAGGTTCATGAAACCCAATGGCCCAACGTGAATCAATCGAAGTGCAGTTCGCCGCCCTAAGTGGCCTAAGACGAACGATTCGCGGCCCTAAGTAGCATAAGACGAAGAATACGCACTCTCAAAACAGAGGTACAATTCGTAGTCGAAGGTGACATAAAACGAACGATTCGCTTCTCAAAGTAGAATAAGACGAACAATTACGTACCAGGAAAATAAACAAGAACGAGCTATTTTAAGAAATTATAACGTAAAAGCGCAAAAACATAAATGAAAAAAGTTGGACAAAAAATGCTCGACTTATATTCAAAAGGATACTTAAGAGATTTTCAAGCCAAAAATATACTTGAAAAAATCCTAAGTATGAGTAGTGGTGCTGGCCACAAAGGCCGACCAGCTAGCCGTCTTTGAATTACAAAAAGCTCCTTCTGGGCGAGCTGCACGTGCCCGGCGAGCTAAATCTACTTGGACAAAAAGTAAAGACTAAAAAAATGGAGCTCCTTCTGGGCGAGCTCCGCAACCCGGCGACCTACTACAACTTAGAAAATGTAAACTAAGCTAAGAAAGCAGTAATAAAGGGGGCCTAAGACTCGGGGGAGACCTGGCGGATGGGCATGGCGAGCTCGGCATCAGGAGTGATATTCCCGGAGAGTCCGCTTGTGCCGAGCTCGCTAATGTTTATCATCGCGTCCCCGCAGACCTCCTGCATCTGCTCCATCGTCGGCGGGGCCTCACGTCCAGCATCCCCCTCTGCACCCTCAGTCTCTTGGGCGAGGTCGGCAGTCAAGACCTGCTTCGTCTGGATAATGTTGAATTTCAGACGAGCAGCGTCGAGATTGATCCCATAGCCCGCGAGGTCCCCAATGTTCAATTCCGTACCGGGGGGGATCGAGGACTTCTCCAGGCAGTCCTCAAACTCGCTGATGAGGGTTTCCCACTCGCTGTCATTATTAATCCGCGCCCATTGGAAGGAGCGAATTACCTCAGCAAAGCAGAGCACGAAGCCCTTGTCAGTGGCAACCACCTCGGCGAGCTCAAGTGCCTCGGGCGTTATGGCAGTGTCGGAACGGCCCCTGAGCTCGGCGATCTCCAGAGCCTGAGTGGCAACCTCCTCCCGCAGCTTGCGGCACTCCTCAGAATTCCCCCGGCTCTGATCCCGGAGGAGCCCTACCTCAACTCGGGTCAAGGCGAGCTCCTCCTCCCGAGCAGCGAGCGTCTGGCGAGCTGCTTCCAATTCGGCCTGTTGTTGGCGGAGGTTGGCCTGGAGTTTTTCTGCCTTTTTAATTGCAAGCCGCTCCGTCTCCAGCGAGGCCTTCGCTTTGGACTCCGCCCTCGCGAGCTCCTCAAGCGCCTTCTTCCGCTCGTCGCCCACCTTAGTGAGCTCTTTATTTGTATCGTGGCAAGCTCTATCTGAGGCGACGATATCATCGCTGACGAGCTGAGCCGCCGCCATCGCTTCGCAGGCGTAGTGCATCGCCAGCCTCGCCCTGTCAGCAGGCTTCTGCCTCTCGATCATCCTGAGCTCCGAGGCGGAGAGGTATTTGGGGGCCTCGGAAAAAACCCGGCGAGCTGCCCCATCAGGAAGGTCCCTCGATGAATTCAGGGCCCGGCACCGCTCGGTGACATGGAGAGGCTCAGGTCGCTGCGGGAACTCGGCGGGAGTGTACCTGCACATACTCAGATCAGTTAGCAAAAACCAAGGAGATTGCCAAGGCTTCCAACTCAAAAGAGGTCGCCCACTTACCCAAACCTATCGGGGTTGAGCCCGAGCAGGGTATCGTCCCGAATAGAGACCCCGTAGGGAGGCGGCGAGGGCACACTCTGAGGAGTTGGAGGTGCTGGAGAAGGTCGAACAGCAAGAGCTCGCCCGGACCCCGTTTGGCTTGATCCAGAGCCGCCCTCAGCCCTGGCTCGCTTGGCGAGGCGAGTTTCCTCTTCACTCACTCGAGAGCCATCTCCCCGGTGGAGAGCTCGCTTCGTCTGATGGGGCGGAGGTGGTTGGGCAACCCGTTCAGGACCTGAGCCTCAGCCCGCCCCTTTTTTGGCTCCGGTGACCTTCTCCTTTGTCGGGGGAGGTGCCGAGGTCTTCTGAGAGCTAGAGCCCCCAGCCTTCTCAGCGGCTTTGGCGAGCTCTAGTTTCTTGGTAGCGTCCAAGACCGCCCCCGAAGGGATGCCTTCCCTCCCCGGACGAGGCTTACCCATCTTCAGCTGCCGAGCTAGGAAGTGATAAGCTTCGGGAACCTCAACGGGCGGTAGCTCGTCAATAGGACCTGCACCTGTACAACAAACAACCAAGTCAGTTCGGCGACCTTGACATACAGGACAGCGAGCTCTGGAAGCTCGATAATAGAAAGGCGCAAAACCTCGAGCGGCGAGGTGGTGTGGCGAGGTGATGAGACCGGCGAGCCGGCAGCAGTGGTGTTGACACAGATGTTCGATCTCACGGTCCTTTTTCTCCCGCAAGCAACACACCGTCCGCACAAACTCGAAACCTATCGAAACTTCCGGCCTCCCGCGGCTCGACTTGTGGCGCTTCAAACCTGCAAAAAGATAGATTAGATCAGTAATCTAATCCGACGCACACACACTAAGGTACGCCACCTACAGCTCGCCTCCCCGTAGGTCCCGGGGGTAGGAATGCGCCCTCCGCGGCCATTGGAAGCTCGCCAATCCCCCCCGATGAAAAAGAACTGCTCTTTCCAATCCCAGACTTTGTTAGGGAGGTCGCCTAAAAATTTGCCCCCCTGGCGAGCTTGAAAAGAGTAATATCCCTTCCCCTCCCTCGCTTGTCTGATCACGATGAAGAGCTCGTTAATCTCCACCATGCTCAGCCGGTTTTCATAACCCTCGAGGCCGAAGACAGTCAGGGAGGCCAACAAATTGCTCCATGCATTCGGAGTGAGTTGGGTGATAGCGAGGCCCGTGTCCGCCAAAAATTGCCCAATTATGGGGTGGAGGGGAAGGGTGAGCCCTGCCTTCAGGGTGTGGTAATTCATGGCTGTGAGCCCAGCAGGGGGGAGGTCGGCTCGCTCTTTCTCCTCGGCAGGATACATAAAAATGTCCAGCGGGATGCGGAACCGCCTCCGAATATTCGGAAGGGCTAACTCGCTCATGATACTCTCCACCCCGTTGGCCTTAAGATCAGACTTGCCAGCGGCTTTTCGAATCGGAGCTCGCCGGGGTAGGGGGAAGCTCGCCCCGTGAGTTCTCACATATTCGCCCCAGTCGAACTCATTTACGACCTCGGCGGAGACTTGATATTCCGGGAGCTTGGGGAAGGGAAAGTCGATAAAACGGAGGTATTCATAAGTGACCTCCGTCCCCGTATCCTCATCGACCTCTTCGTCGACCTCATGGGCCAGCAAGGTCGCCGGCCCCAACCTCGGCGACCTCCTCCTGGGCCTCTTCAGCGGGAGTCGCTGCTCCCTCGCGAGCTCGCTCTGGGTAATCCCAGAGTTCGCGGAGGGGTGATTCCTCACCAGAACTAGTAGCTTGCTCGCTGGAGTCAGAGCGAACTGACCCCAAGAGCTCGCTACTGTCTGGGGAGGTTTCAGAGCTCGCCCCAGAGCTCGAGGAGAGGACCACAGGTGTTACTCGGGGGTTTGGAAGGTCATCGGTCATTTGTCCTTTGCCCAGGTCACGACGCGGGGGGTATGGCTCGAGGAGTTCTCAGACATAATGAAGGCGTTCGAAAATGTAGAACAAGGAAAGAGAAAGAGGAGAAATCCGGGTCTCTACCTTGGCAGGCACGTCTAGAGCAGAGGATTGATCGCCAGAAATGCGCTCTGAGAAATGAAGGAAGCAAAGTGAGGAAATTCTTCATTTTCGCCTATTTATAGGCGCGGGGCACAAGCTCGAAATTCCCGAAAGACCAGGGGCCTTTTTGCAAGGAATTTGAAAAGTTATCATTATTATGGGCGGGAATCGAGACGCCAAGAGACTTGCGTGACACTTGGGATCCCGCATCGTGTCGGCCGAGGCGACCTCCGAGGCGCAGCTCGCCGACTAGCTCGGCGCCCCCGGAAATAGTTCGCCAGACCTCAAGTTCTCCAGCTCGCCCACACATTGGACAAAGTCATGATGCGCGCGAGCTGGGGGGCAAATGTTGATAAGGCGAACTAATACGTTGGTTTCAGAAATAATCCTCAAGGTTTGCCAGGTCGCCACAGCCCATCCGAGCTGGAGAAGGTCCAGAGATCGCCCGTCTGTGGGTACACCAGAGCTCGCCCGATACCCCGAAATCTGGTCAAGGCTCGAGAGCTCGCCCAACCTACCGGAGCTCGCTGTGAGCTCACCCATAAGCTCACTCGTTAGTCAATAGGACCCTGATGGCGCGCTCTTTTTCCCTCCGTCCGGTTTGTCCACAAGGGTGGTTTACGGCGAGATTTTTAATGAGGCCCATCTAGTCTAAGGCATAGTAGTAGGACGAGGCGCGGTAGGGGAAGCGGTGTGAGAGATCAAGACGAGGGTAAGGAACTCTCGTCAACACCGGAAGCCACATAGGTTCGTAAGGTGCCGTCTCACACTCGCACACCTATAAATAAGACTTCTCTTGTACTATTCACACAATTCTCACAATTCTGAAAATCAATACAATTCCTATTACAATATTTCTCTCTCTAAGCTCTCTTATCTCCCTCCCCAAGAACACAAAATCATAAGATTATTGTTTGGTAGAATTAGTTCGTTGTAAAGCCACATAACAGATACAATTAACAAATTCTATCAACAGTACCCTAAGGGTATGTTTGTTTTGGGACTAACACGGATGGACGTAGGACTTTGCGATCACTGCGATCACGCTCTACACGAGTTTGAGATGTAACATCCGGATTTCACATCTCAAACTCAATCCACACCTAAAAATACCTATTAAACATATTATTACTCTTTCTAACACAACACTCATAAAATATCTATTATACCTATAAAATCAATCATTATCACACTTTGATTTGACATAAAGTAATATCCTACCCTGCTAAAATTCCAAAATAAACACACACTTTTATTATTAACCAAGGTTTTCACATCTCAAGATTTCAAAATCGTGCATCCCAAAACAAACATACCCTAAACTAATACGAGCGGTGACGCGGCGGGATGAGGACGGCGGAGAGGCGGCGCCTGGAGTTGCGGATTCTGGCGGTCGTATGGTGGCTGTCGGAGAGGCGTGGCTTCGAGCGACGCATCTTTCCGGCTAGATAACAAGGGCAGCGTCGTGAGGATTTTCCGGCGAGTGGCTTCGCGGTGTTTGCAGACGGAGACAGAGATCGCGAAGACATCCGGCGACGTGAACTGCAGCGGGCAATCGGCGCGGAACAGAGGCAGCGCGGAGATAGATCCAGGTTTTGCGACGGCGTGCAGGTTGCAGGTTCGCTTTCTTAAGACGGTGCGGTGGACCGTGGAAACAGCAACGGCGGTTATCGGCTTTGGGCTGGCTTCGTTTGAGTCGGTTGTAGAGTCGACGGGAAACAGGGACGAAGAGTGGAGTTGCAGATATGGAGTCGCGATGGATTGCAGTAGTGGTGTGATTCAGAGGATGGACTCCATCCTTTCCTGCGAGAACTGGGCAAAGTGAGGAGAGATGGCGTGGAGGCAGTTGAATTGTAGAGGCTGTGGCAGTGAGTCAATTGGATTCTTGCCATACTTGTTTGCAGCATTGGGGAGAGAGAAGTTAAATTCTTCGTGTGAAGTCCACTTGCTTCCTGCCCAAAATTAAACTGCAAATTATCAAAATTAGTATAGAGTTATACTTTTCAATTAAATCAAACACAATGAAAGAATAACAAAATAGATAATAATTAAGTCTCTAAATGCATGCAAAATTCAAAAAATTTATTTTTAATTGAATATAAATTAATACAAATATAATCCTAATCACCTATTTAATTATAGAGTAGGTCTTCCGTGCAATATTACACGGTGCAATATATGCTAAAAAGGGAAATTTTTTAAATTCGCGGGTCACTCAATTGGGAACCGGGTCACGTCCAAAATTCGCGGATCATATTAGAAAGCAAAAGGCCCACAACTCTAAAACTCTGGTTTCACAAAGATCAAATCAACGCCGCATTCATATTCAATTAAATTCAGCGATCGCCATGAAAATGCATTAATATTCAATTACAACGAAGAGAGACGAAGATGCTATAATTATTTTGTGTTAATCTATTTTTGTGTTACTACATTGATCTTATTATGATACTACATGCATAACATTGTCATACTGCATGCATAATATTTTCATACTACATAATATGTATTACTATATGTTCAAATTTTGTATACTACAAGATATAATTTATAATACTACATACAGAAAACACATTCCACTATTATACTACATTAATTACTTCACACTATTGCATGCATAAGATTATCATACTACAATAAATATATTGTACTACTATAAGAAGTGTATTATGTTACTACATACAAAAAACAAATTCCACTACCTCTACTCCATGTTATTATAATATATTACTTATTTCATGCTACTACATACATGCGGAATTTTATGATACTACATCATGACTTTTTTGTTACTACATGCAGAATTTTATGCTACTACATCATGACTTTTTGTTACTGTATTTCAAACAGAGCAGATACAGACAAAAACCCTAAGAAACTACAAATCACTTAAAAACATTGATCTACACTACGAAACACAAAAATATATTCACACGAACAAATCAAATGCAGCAACAGCCAACAAAATCAACAAACCAAGGAAGTTTCGTATGAGAAAGATGTAATGAGATGGAAAATCGCAAACCAAGGAAATTTCATATGAGAAAGATGAGCAGATAGTTTCGTATGAGAAAAGGAAAAATTGCACAAACCAAGGAAGTTTCTGAAAACCGATGAAAAACTGAAAGAAAATAAGCGGTTTTTCAATATTTATATTAGATCCGTTTGTAAAATGGGTTATGAAAATGGGTTAATTGCACAGGGCGGGTTTTGTGCAATATTGCATACGAGTTTTTGTGTTAATTATATTAATATATATATATATATATATCTTATATAAACATCAAAATACAATAAATATATAATATAATAGTATACATAGTATTATATAATTTTATAAATAAATATTCAATTATTTATATAATTGTATTACTCAATTTATATCTATATATATATCAAGGTTGTAGAAGTCGAAAATCGGTAATTGGGTATTTTCTGACCGTCTAGCGCCTAGGCTGAACAGTTTTTTTAAATATATATAAATAGAAATACAAATTTCGGGCCTCCTGGGACCACCTAGAGGGCACCTAGGCCCGAAAACGCATAAAATTACCGATTTTGCATAAATCGGATCGACAAGTGGTCCGCTAGCGCCTAGGCGCTGCCTAAACCGATTAATAAGAACAATAATTTAGAGATGGTGGCAAAATGAGAACTATAACTCTTACTACGGTAACTCTTTATGCTGACAACTGATATTTGTATCTTCATTTGGTCATTGATATGATTAAATATTAGTTTTTTCCATTAAATTTTTTGTGTGGTAGTAGATGAGAAACATATGTAATATGTTTGACAATTTCTTTACTACTCAACAACCTTGGGTGCCTCTCTTATTATCTTAAGATAGATGTGATGATAGTTTTTTATTGTATGATTGCTAAAAGAGCGAGGTAAACAATTTTTTAAGACAAAAACTTATATAAAAATTTCTACCGTAGATTTTTTTAAAAATACTACCTCCGTCCCATAAAAATTTGCATACTTTCCTTTTTAGTTTGTCCCACAAAAGTTTGCATAGTCCCAAAATGAAAATGTTTCTTTAAATCTCCACCTTTAAAATATTTATCTCACAATTTCCACCATACACATTCTATTTATTACATTTTTTTTTAAAACCTGTGCCCAGGAAAGTACCGCAAACTTTCCTGGAACGGAGGTACTAAATTAAAAGAAAAAATTATTTCACGCGCGCGCCCCCATAGGGGATTAAACCATGCAAAGAGCGACTAATATATACTACTGACGCACGTAGACATGCCCAGGGGTTACAAGACCCAACAAATAGTTGAAACATGTTGGTTTATTCTTATTTTTTAATTGTTGTGGAAATAATTAAATATATTATGTAATAAATTTAAAATTTTGCTCTCAATTGTGTTATTATTTGGACAATATGTTACTATAAGAAGAAATGTATGCTACTTTCTGGACTAAATATTGTTATTTTATGTATATTTATTTATTTGTATAAAATATATATTTTTCCATAGAATATAAGAGAAATGTGTATTAATATAAGAAAAAATATTAGCTTTTTCATAAATATTTATTTATTTTTTGAAATAATTATTATTTTTATATAATAACACATATAAAATAGTAAAAAATGTGTATTACATGAATCAATATACCTAAATTTAAAGGGATGATGATTTAATTAAAAATATATATTTATTCTTATAAAAATACATTTTGTCGTTACAGTAACATTCATTTGCCTATATAGTAACACACATTTGCCCATATAGTAACACAAAATGGAGAGCAAATATGTGTTACTATTAAAGCAAATGTGTGTTACTATCTTATAAAATGTTATTATTTTACATATATTCATTTGTTTTTATAGAATAAATATTTTTTCACATAATGCAAGAGTAAAATGTGTGTTACTATAAGAACAAATATTGATTATTCACAAATATTTATTTATTTTTATTTTTTTCATATAATAACATATGTGTTACATGAAACAATATACCTAGATTTAAAGGGATGATAAATAAATTAAGAAACACATATTTATTCTCATAAGTATATATTTTGCTCATATAGTAACACACATTTGCCCATATAGTAATACAAACGGGGAGACAAATGTGTATTGTTATTAGAGCAAATATGTGTTATTATCTTATAAAATATTGTTATTTTACATATATTTATTTATTTTTATAGAATAAATATTTTTTCACATAATGTAAGAGTAAAATGTGTGTTACTATAATAAATATTGATTATTCACAAATACTTATTTATTTTTATAGAAATAATTTTTTTTTCATATAATAACATATGTATTACATGAAACAATATACCCACATTTAAATGGATGATGAATAAATTAAGAAACACATATTTATTCTCATAAAAATATATTTTGTCCTTACAGTAACACATATTTGACCATATAGTAACACAAATGGGGAGACAAATATGTGTTACTATCAAAGGTGCAAATGGCGCTTGGCAGTCGGCGGGCGGTCGAGTGCCGCCAAGCGCCAAGATCGCCTAGGCGGTGCCAAGGTTTTTCTATTTTATTTTATATTTTTTATTAATATTAATTTTTTTCTAAATATATATTAATAAAAATATACATTATAGATAAATTACAAATTTAAAATATAATTAATAACTATAAAAAATATAAAAAGTCAACAAAATATTAAAAACTATCATAACATAGAACGAATAAATTATGAAGTGGTTCAATTAAACTTTCATTTTTTTAGTAATTTAGTAAATTGGTTTTTATTTTTTAATTTTTGTTCTAACTTTTAAGTTGAAATAAAAATTAAAAAAATACGAGTAATGGTCATCTAGGCGGCGGCCTAGGCGGTCTCGGCAGTTCCAAATTTGTTGGCGGATTTTTCTCGGCGATTTGACCTTGGAAAGTTTAGGATTCAGCCCCCAACCCAGTAAAATATTGCTTGGTTTCAGATCTCTGAAAATTATCCTCAATCCAGAATCTTGATGAAGATAAATGAGTCCACGAGCAATCCCAGTTATAATTTTGAAGCGGAATGCCCATTCAATGCACTGATAACGAGATTTATCTACAACATTAAGATTTATTCCCCGACTGATTAAATGACAGTGCTAATAAACTTGCTACTTTTCTATTATTCATCCTTAATGAAGATTTTGATGATGCACCAACCTCCAAAAGCATTTATAAGACTTTTATTTTCCATGAACTCATATACAAGTATTTTTTCTTTCCGATCAATGCAATAACCAATTAGTTTGATGATGTTACGGTGTTGAAGATTGGGAAGCGCTTCTTGAAATCCTGAAATTGCTCTTTGGAAGATGCTAAATCCTGGAATAGCTTGTTGTTTTG
>JAPKLY010003670.1:0-17596 GCA_026898435.1 Prunella vulgaris | reverse complement strand
GTTACATGATCAACTTGGTCATATTTTTTCTTCACAAGATGATATTAAACTGTATCTTTCTAGGAGCCAATGGGAGATATTCTTGTATTTCTTACTGGTCAAGATGATATTGATGCTGCAGTTCAAATGCTGACAGATGATATTGATGATATTGAGTGAATGGTTGGATGGGTTGTAATTCATAGTTCATGGAGAAAACTTATTCGAAAGCGGAAATTGATGAAGTGCGGGAAGAGTGGGCTTTACGCTTGCAATCATATATAGTTTAGTAGAAAGTGAGGGAAGCTTCTTTTAATCGGTGACAGCGGTGCATTTTTTTTACTCAAATTGACAATTATATAATTAATAATTATCTTTTTGTATATTGGTTTAAGTTTTGTTTCCTTGATGATAATTCATTTTCTTTGAATGTGAAGCTTGATCTTCAATGTGAGCCACTTTCATTCATCAGTTGTGAACCAAGGAATGGAGGAGAGATATGGTACTGCAAGAGAATATCAAACGTGTTGCTCAAGACTATTTGATTATTATGATGATGTAATAGTTAATTAATTTAGTTATTGAACACCATTGGTACTTGAATTTATATTGATGTAATGCATTTTAAAGATTATTGCAATGATTAGCAAGTAATGATATGAACTTTTGAATTTTTAGATTTAATGTTATTTATATAAAAATTTCTTTTTATTTTAATTAAAGTATAAAAATCGTACTACAAGTTTTATTAAAAAAAAATATAATATTGCAATAATTAAATATTGGAAAAATATTGAGAAAAGAAAGCGGTTATTACCCGCTATGTTTTTTACTTTTAATAGCGGGTAATACCCGCTCTTATATCTAAAGTAAACCGCTCTTGAAAGTACTTATAAAAGCGGGTTTTAATATACAACAGCGGGTATTACCCGCTATTGAAGGTACTTTTAATAGCGGTTAAAATCCGCTCTTATATGTCTATAAAACCGCTGTTTTAGACTTTATGGGTTAACAAATTTAGAAGATATAATAGCGGTTTTTAAGATACGATAGCGGTTAAAAACCGCTGTTAAAGCTAGATATAATAGCGGTTTTAAACCGCTATTGTTCGGCGCCACTTTTAATATCACCATGTTCAACAGCGTTTTTTCCACCCTTTTAATGGCGGGTTTTACCCGCTATCTATCAGCGAATTTGTCATAGTGATACATTAATACATAATTCATCATACATTCACATTAACAAATAACAACACTAATATAAAATAGAAAAAGAATATTGTTCGAACATAAATTAAAATATTAATAAACTAAGGTCATTAATCATACAATATCAAAAAAGAAAAGTCCTAATAGTGTAAAAAAATGCATAGCTTCATTAATCAGACATATGTCATCTAAGAGAAAAAAGTTCTACATTATTAATTTGAGATTATAATTTGAATACATTTGAAAAGGTAGAGAGAAAGAAAAAAATCCTGAGAAGGTTACCTATGAGAACAACGACTTCAATAGTAAAATAGGACTTTCAAATTATTTCTAACTCTAATAATCAATTAATTGAGCTTTTTAAAAAAATATTTAATAAATTAAAATTTTATCTAGCCAAATGGGCTGCTCGTGGCTCATCGGGCCAAAACAGCTCAGGCCCATTTGGCCCGATTTTTTTTAATGCCTTCACATTTTAAGTAGAATCCAACCTAAATCTCGGGTAAATCAGGCCGGCCCCTCGTTAATATCAATAAATCATATTGAATTTCTAAAGCTTAATAAATTCAATTGGGTCTCTTAAGTTCATTTTGTCAAAATTAGGCTTCTAAGTCCAATGAATCAAGTCTTGTCCCTAAAATTTTATAATCGAATCAATATCAATAAGACGAGCCTAATGAAAGTGCAAATTATGAATGCTCGTTAAATCAGAATATATTTCTGATATGGCATATTAGGTACAAAATTTCTATCGAAAATTAAATCTTCTCAGTCTATCAAATCTGACCCATAAATCTAGAATTTTACATGTATAAAGTCCAATAAAGTGGATCTAACTCTAGTCATTTTTCACAAAATCAGAGATCAGCAGAAGCAGTGAATCAAAAAATCTAAGACTTTGACTACGTGTGTTCTTGAAGATCCAAAGGTGTTCTTTAAGTTGTTCATCAATATTAACATTGTTGATAAGCGAACTACTCAAGGTTAACTACGAGATTAATTGGCCACGACTAAGAAGGTCGCCGACCTGCTTAGAAGATGTGTCACTAGCTTTGCCCAGAGTCAACATAGATAAGCTCGCCCAAACACTTGAAGATGAAAGAAGCTCGCCCAGACGCCCTATGGCCAAGTCAAATGGCTGACCAAGACCAAGAATGAGAAGCTCGCAGGGAAGCTCGCCCACTCATGGGGTAGCTCGCCCGTATCTAAGAAGACCAAGCTGAAGTCCACCTCTACATTACTCCGAAAAGACACAAGGCAGTAGAGCTCGCAAAGAAGCTCGCTCAAGTTTAAAGTACTTAAACTAGCCATATAAGAAGCAAGTAGTAATATAGTAGGACAAAGCAGTGTAAAGGAAGCATAGTAGTGAGTAAAGACAAGTGTCAAGGACACTTGTCAGCACTTAAAGCCAAGTAGGCTCACAAGATGCCAGCTCACTACATGTAAACCTATAAATAGGTCTCTTGTACATTTTTCTCTCTCTAAGTTTCATAATACACACACTATTTTCTCTCTCTAGCTCTAACACTTTCTCTCTCTACTTTATAACTTAAGAACACAATTCTTTGTTTATTGTTTGGTGGATTCCTAGGTTGATTAACAGTCACTAAAACATATCATTTGAAAAATCCATCAACAATTTGGCGCTAGAGGAAGGGCTCGAACCTTCGTTCATCGAAATCAAAAGGGAGATTAGTAAGTTTTGAAGAAGATTTGAAGGTGTTCTTGGCTCAAGATAAGAACACTTTGGAGATGCATTGAAATTAACAATTTGCAGCCGGATTCCCAGAATTTTGGACACATAATATAACAAAAAAGATTTTAAACGCGTGTGTGTAGGCAAATAAACCAAATCCTGGACAATTTGCTTGCATGCAAGGCTAGATAAAACCTTTGCAATACTAACCTTTGCTGAAAAAAGATGACCTTGACGAGCTTCTCATTAGAACCTGAAATGTCATAGGAAAATACCTCCGTAACCACAAGAAGATGGAAGGGTCGTACCCCCCAAAAATAGGTGGACGGGGAGACCTCGCGCCGAGCTCCCCAACATAATGATGTGCCACGAGCTCCTCAACGAGTTCAGGCTAGTGCAGCCCAGGATGGATTGAATCCTGCTCTAAGGGACATCGTCAATGATCCCGATGAGCTCCAGCGAACAATCACTGCTTTGCAAAGGCTGCAACAAAGACAGCAAGATGAGCTCGCCCAGGCGTCCAGGTGAGCTCCCAACAATGAATCCCGGGAGCAGACAACTAGGCGAACTCAAGCTACGCAAACCCGGGGACAAGCCAGCGAACTCCCGGCTGAACAAGAGGCGAGCTCAACAAGAGCTCGCCAACACAGGGAGGATGCTGGCAAGGTAAAAATGGCTGATAGGTTGGGGTCACGAGACGGACGAACTACTGCCTACACGGAGGTATCGACAACTCACCAATCCAGGGAGGTCCTCTAGGGCAGATTGGGAAGCGGTCGAGTAAGTGTCGGCCCCTGCTTCATCTCGAAGGGAATAGTCGGATCTACGTCTGCATAGGTCCGCACATGATCATTGAAGGAGGTCAGCCACTGACAGACTTGGTCCAAACGGAGGCCGCCAGTTCCAGCCCATCACTGAGGGGCTACCCCAGAGTGAAGGACTGCGGGGACGTGCGTTCACGAGGCGCACGGCCTTTGAACAGCCTCCACATGAGGTAGCTCACGAAGATGAACTGGCAATGTTGAAAAAAGCAGTAGAACTGTTACAGATGCAAGTGGCTGCCAAAGCAGGCGGAGTTGACGCCACCTCACTCCCGGCATCACCACTAGAGCCAGCCTTACTAAAGGCACCCGTTCAAAAGAAGATACAATTCTCGGCAATGTGCGCATACGAGGGAGAGTCTGACCCCAAGGTCCACATCTCCAAGTATGCGGACTACATGATTTCCATCGGCGCCACGGATGCGACCCAATGCAGGAACTTCCAGCTGACCCTTGGGGACCGAGCTCACCACTGGTTCTCTTCACTCGCCCCGGGGTCAATAAAGTAATTTGGCCAACTCACGCGAGAGTTCTTGGCCCATTTTTTGGGATACGGGTCATACCTAACCCAGAAGCACCAACTCGCCAACATCCATCAAGGCAAGAACGAAACCGACCAGCAGTACCTTGAAAGGTTCGATAAAATATTACTGGAGGGTGAGCCGGTAAGTGAGGACACAAAGATTATTGCTATGATGGCCGGGTTGAAGAAGGGCACCGAACTTTGGAAAGAAATGCACCTTGCATGCCCGAACACCTATGCCGAGTTTCGACACAAGGCCGGAGTGTACGTCGCTGTGCAGGAGGCACTATAGAAAGAAGTCGATGCCTCAGATGAAAAGAAACAGCACGGCAATAAGTCCAGGGGCACTTACAAAGCTCCCCGAAACTTGAAAGCTTTCGGCGACGGAGATGAGTTCAAGAAAAAACTCAACCAAGAACTTACCATCTCCGTTGACCACGTTTTTGCTGCGGTCAAGGATAAAGCGATGTTGAACGAACCTCCGAGACTCCGTCAGGACCGTATGAAATTGAACATAAACAAGTTATGTGTTTATCACCAGTCCATCGGCCACTTCACAAGCGAGTGTCGCGACCTCCTCAAACAACTCTGGAAATTTTACGAGGATGGGAAGCTGGTCGAGTTCGTGAAAAAGGCACTGGCAAAGAGAACCAGGATTGAGAGGAGAGAGGTCTCCGATGATGAAGAGGAAGATGAGGATCGACGTGGTCCTCAACACAGATGTAGAGCACCTCTCCCACCTCTGCAAGATCTGGAGCCAACCAGAGAACTCCTGGTTCTCGAAGAATAAATCGGAGCTACCGGAGGTCTTGAAGATGGAAGACTCTCTATTTCAAAAAGACAAAGAAAGGCCGAAGTCCGGGCTATCAACCAGGTTCAAGAAAGCAGCTCCAGCTCTAAGCCCGCCGCACAACCGGCTGCCGAACTTACATTCTCCCAGGTGGACTTGGAAAGGGTACTGACCCCCCACAATGACTCGTTGGTGATCAGCGCTAACATCATGAACGTTAAAGTCCACCAGCTGCTAGTGGACATAGGCACCTTCACCAACATTTTGTTCAAATCTACCATAGATGCCTTAGGTGATTTTGAGTCGTACATAGAACCTAGTAATGCTAGGATAGTGGGGTTCGAAGAAGCTGTAACCGTCCCCATAGGCCAGATTAGGTTGAGCGTCCAACTTGTATCGGTCGAGGACCCAGAAAGGAGACTAACTAGGCTCGTAGATTTCCTTGTTGTTGACCAACAGTCTACCTACAACGGGTTCCTTGGCCGCCCGTTTATTCATGAATTCAAAGTGGCGTGTTCAACCTACTACTATTGTTTAAAATTCCCAACTCCTAGAGGTGCCGGAACTGTTAAGGATGATCATAAAAAGGCTAGGGAATGTTTACTCCAAATAAAAAATAGCCTAGTAAAAAAGTCTGTAACGTAGGTTCACATACTTAAAGACAACGTCCAAATTCCGGCAGATGAGCCCAACATCCTAGACGTCATCTCGGTTGAAACTGAGTTGATGGAGGTAGGCGACCAGCCGAAGTTGACCAAGTGCAAGAACCTGCGCAGGACTCGCAGCCGGCACCCATGAAAGGAGTTAAAGAAACTCAAGTCAGAGAACCAGTGAGAGAACAAGAATTAGTACCAATGGAAATTGATGAAGCTCCTCAAGTTGAAGAACCATCTAATCCAACTCCTCAAGAAGCAGAAAAAATTGATGAATCGGCCAAAGTTGATGGAAGGAGTGAAGACCTCGAACCTAGAATAGGTCACGAACCTATGACAAAGGAGGACTGGGACGGGTTCATTAAATATCCAAGGTGGAAAAGCAAGAAAAGAAAGGCCACTCCCATGGAGGAATTGACAGCTATCCAGGTGAACCCAAACAAGGCAGACTTGAAACTTTTCATAGGTTCCGAGTTACCGGAGCCATACAGATCAAAGATGAAAGAATTCTTGAAGTCTAACCTGGACGTATTTGCCTGGTCCCATGAAGACATGACGGGGATCCCGTTGGAGCATGCATGGCATCGGCTCAACATAGACCCAACGAGGAGACCTGTACGCCAAAAGCGAAGGAAGTATGGACCAGACAAGTACGAGGACTTAACCGAAGAGGTGAAAAAACTGTTGGACAACAAGTTGATCAAGGAAGCTTTGTGCCCGCAGTGGGTTGCCAACCCAGTGCTAGTGAAGAAGTCCAACGGAACGTGGAGGCTATGCATTGAATTCACGGACCTCAATAAGGCGTGCCCAAAAGATAACTTCTCGCTGCCCCACATTGATCAACTTGTTGACAACACCACAGGTCATGAAATGATGACATTTATGGATGCATTCGCAGGTTATCACCAGATAGCAATGCACTCAGATGACCAGGAACACACAGCGTTGTACACTAACATGAACATGTACTGCTGGGAGAGGATGCCGTTCGGACTCATCAACGCCGGAGCTACCTATCAGAGGTTGGTGAACAAGATGTTCGATCAACATATCGGCCATACAGTGGAGGTGTATGTGGACGACGTAGTAGTCAAGAGTTTGCGGAAGGAGGATCACCTCGACCACCTAAAGCAAACCTTCGACATACTACGCCACTACAATAAAAAGTTGAATCCATAGAAGAGCAGCTTTGGTATTCATTCGGGAAAGTTCCTGGGGCACCTGGTGAGTCAAAGAGGAATCGAGGTCAATCCGACGCAGGTCAAATGCATCATAGAGATGGGGGCACTAGACTCAGTACTGAAGGTTCAAAGACTAACGGGATGTTTGGCAGCTTTGAACCGGTTCATGTCCAGGTCTGACGATCGGAGTCATCCGTTCTTTGAAGCAATTAAAGCAAACAGACTTAGGCACAAAGACGACTTCCAATGGATGAATGAGTACCAGAAAGCTTTCGAAGACATCAAAGCGTACTTGGCCAACACGTAAATCCTGTCAAAGTCGGTACTTGGCGAGAAATTGTACCTATACCTGGCAGCGTCGGAGGTAGCCATCAGTTCGGTGCTAGTCTGAAAAGAAGGCAAGACACACCTACCAGTGTACTACGTAAGCCAAGTCTTACACGAAGTCGAGTTGCGGTACACCCCAATAGAGAAACTAGCCTACGCACTGGTAATGAGTGTTAGAAAGTTGCGGCTCTACTTCATCGACCATCCAGTAGAGGTGTTGATGACGTTTCCACTACGGCAGATACTGCACCGGCCGGACATTGCAGGATGCTTGTTGAAATGGTCACTAGAAGTTAGCCAATACGATATAACCTACGAACCCCGAACATCGATCAAGGGACAAGCGCATGCCGATTTCATCGACGAGCTAACTTTTCCACAAGATCCGACAAGGGGGTGTATAGCTCTTTGGCACCTCTACGTAGACGGATCATCAACTAGCACAATAGCAGGAGTCAATGTAGTGTTGATAAGCCCAGACAGACAAATCTTCACCTCGGTAATTCGGTTTGACTTTAGAGCCACAGACAACGAAGCGGAGTACGAGGCAGTGATAGCCGGACTTAGGTTATCATTAGCTGTGGGAGCAATCAATCTTCAGATTTTCGGAGATTCCCAGCTAATAATATCCCAAGTCCGAGGAGAATACGAAGTCAAAGACCAGCAAATGATGATGTATCAGAAAATAGTAGAACATCTGATCTCGATGTTCCAGCAAGTTTACATCGAACACATTCCAAGGTTGGAGAATACACAAATTGATGCACTAGCCCGACTAGCTACCAGTCATGGAGAAGCAAAGTTGACGGAGGTCGTTGTCACCAAGCTAAAGAACCCCTCAACGTCTGATTACAAAGTAAACCAGACTTCGAGTGGGGGGCAGGAAGATGGTGAAGATTGGCGCAGTCCGATAGAAAAATACTTGAAGGACGGGTCGGTCCCAGAAGATGCGTGAGAAGTTAGTCGGCTAGTGAAGCAAGCAGCCAGACACACGTTGGTAGATGGCCAACTTTTTAAACTTGGATTCTCTCTACCCTTACTCAAATGTTTGTCAAAAAAATAAGGGTTCGAAGTGTTAGAAGAAATTCACCAAGGAATATGTGGGAGCCACGCTGGGGGCAAGCCTTGGCATATAAAACGATCAGGCAAGGGTATTACTGGCCCACTCTTCGCAAAGATGCCATGAGCTTCGCCCGAAGGTGCCGAAAGTGCCAACTGTTCGCACCTAACATCCATGCTCCTGCTACTCAACTCAAATCAGTTTTCAGGCTATGGCCTTTTGCAAAATGGGATATCGACTTGATCGGCCCATTCCCGCCTGGCAGAGGCGGTGTAAAGTGTGTCGTGGTAGCGGTAGACTATTACACTAAGTGGGCTGAAGCTAAAGCACTCACAACGGTGACGCAAGAAAAGGTGATTGGGTTCATCGGGAAAAACCTGATATGTCGATTCGGACTCCCACAGTCAATTATGACAGATAACGGTAGACAGTTCGACGGACAAAAGTTGAGAGAGTTTTGCAGCTCGTGGAATATTAAAAAGCACTACTCAACTCTGTACCATCCACAGTCAAAAGGCCAGGTTGAAGTAGTGAATAAGATTTTGAAACATGTGTTGAAGATCCTCCTCGAAGACAAGAAAGGGAGTTGGGCCGACGAGTTGCCAGAGGTGTTGTGGTCTTATAGAACGTCGTATCGAGCTAGTACCGGTGAAACATCATTTGCCTTGGCCTTCGGAACAGAAGCAGTTTTACCGGTGGAAGTTCAGAATAAGACTTGGAAGGTGGTAGGATATGAAGAAAAGGAAAACGATGAAGCTTTAGCAGTGGAGAAGGACTTGCTTGAAGAAACTAGAGCTTCGTCGGAATTGAAGAATGCCACCTACAAGCAAAGAGCGGAGAAATACTACAACTCCCAAGTTCGAGATTGAAGTTTCAAGGTAGGGGAGTTGGTGCTAAGAAGGAAACTAGCAACTCCACCTGGTGTGTTCGGACCAAACTGGGAAGGACCATTCCGGATTATCGCAGCTTGGGCACACGGGACGTATGACCTTGAAGACATGGAAGGAAAAGCTTCATCATATACGTGGAGCGGAGCACATCTGAAGAAATTTTATCAATAGGATATCATGAAACAAAATTTTGTAATAGACTAGTCAAAGGTTTGCATCAGAAGTGTTGATGACGAACCGGCATAAATTACGTTGCTATATAAAGTTAGAAAAAATTTCAAGAAATATCAACTATTCAAGCTCTCGAAGCTCGCAAAGACCAAGGTCCCGAATGTTATAATCTAAAGCTCAAGGCAAAGGCCGAAAGGGTTAGCGAATGTGTCCTTCCCAAAGGATCACTAAGAACCCACTGCCTTAAGTTAGAAAAAGTTCACAACAGACGGTTTAAAACGTCTAAGGCAAGGTTCTTGAAACCCGATCGCCCAAGTGAATTAAGAAAAGTACAAATTTGTAGTTCAAATTGACGTAAAACGAATGATTCACTTCCTAAAGTGGAATAAGACGAACAAATAAGTACTAAAAATATAGAAACGAGCTAATAAAAGATATAACGTGCGAAAAAGTGAAGCAAGAGAATTCAAAATAAAAAGTTCATTTTCATATAAAAGTACTTAGAAAATTTTCTAAGTATACAAAGCAGTGCTAGTTACAAAGGCCAACTAGCTAGCTATCTTTGAACTACAAAAAGCTCCTTCTGTGCGAGCTATACAGAGCCTGGTGAACTACTCCTACTTAACAAAAGAAACAAAAACAAAGCTAAGAAGCTGGAGCACCCGTCTGGGTGACCTCTGGAGCAGTGGGGACATTCGAAGTTGGAGAAGTTGGAGCATTGAACTGGGCAACCTCGGTTGCGACCTCTGAAGCAGTAGGAATGGCAACCTCGGGAGAAGGAGTAAGATTGGTCAAATCAATGATGTTCCCGGTTAGACCGCTCACTTCTACCATGATATTTCCACAAACCTCCTAAAATTGCTCCTGAGTGGGAGGAGTTTGCGCTTCCTCCTCGGCGACATTAACCTCCGAAACTGGCACAGTTTGAATAATTTTGAAGCGCGCCAGAACGAAGTAGGGGGGGACCCCAAGTTGGGCTAGGTCACCGATATCAAGCTCCGTCCCATCAGAAAGTTGGCCTTGCCAAGGCAATCTTTGAGGTCGCCCACTAACGCCTCCAATTCGTCATCCTTGTGAGCTCGCGCCCACCAGATGGATCTTATTACCTCGGCATAACATTGGACGAATCCTTTGTCAGAGGCCTCAGCTCTCAAGGCATCCAAGGTCGCTGGGGAGGCAGCATCATTTCGCAGCACAGCGACCTCATTTATCTTGGCCGAAAGCTCCTCCCTCAACTTCGAACACTCCTCCTCAGTGCTCTTATACAAACCTCGCTCTAGCTCCAGCTCCTTCTTGGCCAGGGTGAGCTCGCCATCCTTGTTTGCAAGCTTCTCCGCGAACTCTTCTTCCTTGGCATAGATTTGAGCATCGGCATTCCTTTGGATGGCGGGGAACTTCTTCTGGAGTTCGCTAAGCTGATTGAGGGCATTTTTTTTAGCCACCAGGGAAGCGGATGCCTTCTCCTTGTCGAGCTCCACTAATCTCTTTGCCTCAATAAGACCCTCCGCCATCCTGAGGTAGGCCGCATTCCTCTCCTGGAGACCTTCCTCTTGCTGAGTCGCCTGATCAATCACCCTCTGATTGGCGAGTAAGAGCCCGTTCGCGTAATGCATAGAAAGCCGGGCATTTTCGATCAGGGTCTGCCCCTCCAAGGTCGCCAGTTGAGGAGTAGACCAGTACCTCGGCACCTCACTAACTGTTCGGACAGCAAGGCCCTCAGGAAGGCTGCGCATAGAGGTGAGAGAGCGAGATCGCTCATAGAAGTGGAGGGCTTCATGCCTGTGAGGAAAGGCGATAAAAGCATACCTGCGAGGTCAAGACACTTGGATTAAATAGATGAACACTAAGACAATGTAAAAATATGTAAACTTAGCGAGCTACTCACTGGACACGATTGGGATCCCAGCCCAAAATGGTGTCATCCACCACCTGGACCCCGAAGGGGGATTGAGAAGCTGGCGACCTCGGAACGGGGGCAGGTGGCAATGGAGCAGTGGAGTAGGCAGAACCACCATGAGCCGATCCTGATCCAGTTCGCCCGAATGGATCAGACTCCTCATCCTGAAAAGCAATTTTGGTCCTCTTCCGAGGATGGGCCTCTTCGTCGCCCACTCTGGATCTGTCGCCTCGATGGAGACCCCACTTTTGTTAATGAGGAGCTCGCTCCGGCGTGGCTGCAGCTCGCCCAACTCCTCACCCAGTCTTGGCGACCTGAGAACTCTTTGTTGGAGCAGGGGTCGTTGCCGATGTTTTAGCAGACGTCTTTTGAGTTCCGAAGCCTCCGACACCTGCCTTGGCGGCGAGCTTCAACTTCTTACTCGCCTCCAAAGTGAGGGATGATGGCAAGCCTTACCTATTCGGGCAAGGTGGCCCCATTGCAAATCGGCGAGCTAAAGTGTGGTAGGCTTCGGGGACTTCAATGGACGGGAAGGCAACTACTACGCCTTTACCTACACAAATCAAAATCTTAAACTTAGCATTTTAGCGAGCTATGTTAACAACTTTGCGAGCTCAAGACAGTTATGAACCTGGAAGTTTTGGACCTTAAGCAATAAGGTGGTGCGGCGATGTTAGAACCCCTGCAAGTCTTAAACAGTGGTGCCTACACAAGTGGGCGACATTCCTGTCCTCCTCACTCCTCAAATAGCATACCGCTCGCACAAAGTCGAATGCAATAGACACTATAGGCTTGCCGCGGCTGGACTTGTGACGCTTTAAACCTGCAAGAAAAGGGAAATTAGATTAGTAAATCTAATTCAACCCACACACACCAAAATGGGCCACCTACTGCTAGCTTCTCCATATTTCTCAGGGGAGAAAATACGCCCTCCTCGCCCGGTGTAACTGGTAGAAGCTCGCCAATCTCCGCTCATGAAGACGAACTGTTCCTTCCAGTCACGGACTTTATTGGGAAGGCTCTCTAAAAACTTCTTTCCTGGGCGAGCTTTCAGGTAATAATACCCCTTGCCGTCCTTGGCTTGCCGGGTCACGGTGAACATTTCTTTGATTTCTGCCGTGGTGAGTCGGTTCTCATACCCCTCCAACCTGAAAATCGACAACATCGCCAGAAAATTGCTCCAAGCATTTGGAGTGACTTGGGTGATGGCGAGGTTGTTGTCTAGCAGGAACTAGCCAATAATCGGGTGCATAGGTAGTGTAAGCGCGGCCTCGAGGGTATGGACGTTGATGGCAGTTAGTCCGGCCGGGGGCATGTCAGCTCGCTCGTTCTTCTCCGGAGCGTACAAGAAAATATCGAGGGGAATTCAATATTTCTCGCGAAGTTGGGGAAGTGCGTATTCATTAATGATACTCTGGACCTCGTTCACCTTGTAGCCGAATTTGCCGTCGGCATCTCGGGTAGTTCGCCCGGGTAGAGGAAAGGTCACCGAGTGTCTCGCAACATACTCTGCCCAGTCGAACTCATGAACCACGTTGTCGGGAACTTGATGTTCGAGCAATTGAGGTTCCGGGAAGCCAATGGAGTGGAGGTATTCCAAAGTAACTTCTTCGATGTCGCCTTCTTGCTCACTCGCTTCGGCGACCCCCTTACCCTCTACGGTAACCTCCTCACCCTCCTCGGCGACCTCTTCATTCCCACTAACAACCCTTTCCTCGGGGGCGACCTCCTCTTCTTCCCCCCAAACATCGCAGAAGACTGAATTAGTGTCCTTCTCACTTGACTCGGACCGAACCTCGCCAAGAAGCTCGCCAGAATCCGGGCGAGCTACCGAAGCCACCTCGGAACCCGACTCAATCAATATGGGGGTGATTTGAGGAATCGGAGCATTCTCGGTCACAGGTCATTTCTCAGGGTTACGATTCGTTATGGTCCGACTTGAAGATTGGGTCAACATTATTAAGTTAATTAGAGCGAGGTCTTGGTTGTTGGATTATGGAGAAAAAATTAAGTTGCCGGAGTTATAAGGTATAAACAACCATAAAGTTCGGAAAACTCACCGAAAATATCAAGCGTCGCCGGAAACATTCAAAATTTCCAGAAACTCAAATAAAATGGAAAAATGACAAGGGAGAATCTGCAAAAGAAAGAAAAGAGAGAAGAAATGGTGTTCTACCTTGAGGAATCGTTAAAAATTCATTGAATGCAAGGGTAATCAATCGCCGGGAAAATTGCTCTAAGAATCGGAAGTGTAAAAGTGATGAATGAGGAAGGTTTCTCAAATTTACAGACACATGGGCGAGCTGTAGTTTTCAAGGAGTTTGAGGACCTATGTGCAAAAATTTGAAAGTAGCACCATGATGGGCACGGGAAATGAGACCTAAAAAGGCATGCACGATGCCTCGATCTTCGCACCACGTCAGCACGCCCACCGCCACGCTATAGCTCGCCAAGACGCTCGACACCAAACCAAGAGGTAGTTCGCCAGAGTTCTCGTTGACAGAGACAAATTAGCTCGCCCACACATTAGAAATATCATGATGTGGACGAACTAGGGGGCAAATGTTGATAGACGAACTACTCAAGGTTAACTACGAGATTAATTGGCCAAGACTAAGAAGGTCGCCGACTTGCTAAGAAGATACGTCACTAGCTTTGCCCAAACACCTGAAGATGAAAAAAGCTCGCCCAGACGCTCTATGGCCAAGTCAAATGGCTGACCAAGACCAAGAATGAGAAGCTCGCAGGGAAGCTCGTCCACTCATGGGGTAGCTCGCCCGTATCCAAGAAGACCAAGCTGAAGTCCACCTCTACATTGCTCCGAAAAGACACAAGGCAGTAGAGCTCGCAAAGAAGCTCGCTCAAGTTCGTAGTACTTAAGCTAGCCATATAAGAAGTAAGTAGTAATGTAGTAGGACAAAGCAGTGTAAAGGAAGCACAGTAGTGAGTAAAGACAAGTGTCAAGGGCCCTTGTCAGCACTTAAAGCCAAATAGGCTCACAAGGTGCCACCTCACTATATGCAAACCTATAAATAGGTCTCTTGTACATCTTTCTCTCTCTAACTTTCATAATACACACACTACTTTCTCTCTCTAGCTCTCACACTTTCTCTCTCTACTTTATAACTCAAGAACACAATTCTTTGTTTATTGTTTGGTGGATTCCTAGGTTGATTAACAGCCACTAAAACATATCATTAGTAAAATCCATCAACAAACGTTTGATCCGAGATTATGGTGTTAAACCTCTCCCATTGGCATTTTTTACAAGCACATCGACACTTCATCCAAAAAATAGAGTCCTGAGCATTTTTTTATCAATGTTCCTCCCAAAGTTCTCTAATGACGATTACCACTATTCATCTACAACTATCCTCTAAAAGCATTCAATAGTGTTCATTAATCCACAAGTTCTTCAAAAGCTGGTATTTAATTCAAAATTTCAAATTTTGAGTTAACATTTCAAATTTCTAACTCAAGTTTGGACCAACTCTAGGAATTCCTACAGAATTCTTTCAAATTCGACATTTAATTAGAAGCACGTCCTTACAACTTCAAATTAAAACTTTAAAATTCTGAACTCATATTCAAACCAGCTCTAGAAAACATATAATATAAGTCAAGACTTTATCAAGAGTCAAAGTGAAGAATTAGAGAAATCAACAGATATTGCATCTGATATAATTACTAGATTCAAATAAATTCTTTGTAATTCTTTTTTGTGTGTATTAATAACAATATACTTTAATTCACAGTAAAAAATTTGTTGGTCAAATTATGCAGATCAATATTTTTTTCATAGTGTGTAAATTCATAAGGAATGTCCAAAAAAAAGTAAATGTGTCAAATTCATATGGGACGTCCAAAAAAAAATAAGTGGAACGAATTCTATTCGAGCAACACAATTAATTCCACCCATGTGTGCCAATCTATAAAGTCTGCTCGACCCCCTTAGTAGGTAAACATGGGTCGAGCAACCCCCACTTTTCTAGCCTTGCGCCAACTTATAGCTGCTTGATCCCCATGAGGCTATGAGCCCGGTTCAAGCAGAAAAATATTCTGGCCCATTTTTTAAGCTCAAAATCAGTATAAAATACATTTTGGACAATCATTCACATAATTCATATCATTCAACATATTATTCATCATAGATTTTTTAATATTCAAATACCTAGTTCTTTTCTTAGATTTTTAGAGATTATTTTTTGATTACTTTTTATTGAAGATTGAAAATTTATTTACCGTTTATTTTATGTTTTCATCCCATTTGAGTGATATTGTTCTATGATGTATTTTTTAATTTATGTTTTTTAATACTTTCTTTATCGTGAACTAAGTTTTTTAATACTTTGAATACGTAAAACTAGGGAAAATACTATTTGGGGTAGGGAAATTGGTGTCATTTGGATTTTAATTCTACTTTTTATATTTTAAAGTTGTGTCTTGTAGAGTAAGAATTGCATGCAATAATTTCAGAGCTCGATAGTATGTATATTTAACTCTTGCCTACGATCATTTGGTGGGTTAAGCATCATATGAACAATATAGGTGAGTATATGGAATTTAAAACAAAATAGATAATTCACCACCCTAGGAGATTTAAATTATCTTGAGGGATCTGGGGGGATTCGGCCTGATGAAAAGATGATAGGCGATATATATTTGTTTTATCTATGAAGTAATTACATAATCAAATGGTAGCTCTACATAAGTGAATTAAAATACATAAGATATTTATTGAACTACCTACGAATAGGGGGATGCCTAGTGCATCATATTTGGAGTATATTGTCACTACTGCACTTTTACATGAGAGTTAGATTTATTAAGCTTTTATCTGCATTCTACTTTATATGTTTTAGTTATTATTAGTATCACATCTAGGTTGATAATCAGTTTAATCATGTCATTTAAATTCTTTTATGCATGCATTTTTCTTGATTGTAGATTAGGACACCTCTATAATTACTTATTCGCATTCTTAGTTAGTTAGTTATTTATGGATTAGCAACACACACATAGACACTATTCTAGAAAATTACTCCCAAGCTTACCTACCACGAATTGATATCTACTTGGTCGATATACTTACCCGTACAATACGATCCCTTTTTTTGAAGGTGTGTTAGCATTTTAAATTGCTAAAAATTGACTCAAGTCATCCACACGAGCATAAAATGTGTAAGACAACTACCAAAGGTAATTATATGTGGTTAAAATATTAACTTACCCTACTAAAAGTATTTATGTGGTTAAATATTAAATACCCAACTTTGTCTATAGTAGTTAAAGTATAGTCTCAATCTCCTGGCTGACATGTGGATTAATTGTGTGCAGTGCCCTTTTAAATAAAATCATATTTCTTTTTATCTACATTATGAATTGATCCTCTTTATAGAAGTACATGGGCATCTTAATGAGTCAATTGAGTGATAACACTATAGTGAAATACAAAGAAAAGAGAATAAAGACGGGTCCTAAACAAACTATGCAGAAGAATCAATATCCTTCAACTCCTTCAAAACTGCCTCTAACTTCAACTTAGATTTTTTCAAATCTTCGGCCACAGTATCTTGCAAAACTGGAGTTTTATCAATGACGAGGATGCTCTCCTTAACAGCCCGGTGTTGCTCCAATATTCTGGACAATGTCTTGTTCTTCCTATACAAGTGATCAAGTTTCTCCTTCAATTGCCTAAACTCCACTCGAACAATCTCAAAGGATGCCTCCAATTTCACCCACCTCACAACCACAAATAGTGTTGGTTGCCTCGGTTAATCTTAGAATATTAGTCTTTTTAACTATTCCTTTTGTAGATTTTGACCTCACACTATGGTAATTGCCAGCCTTATCAAACAAGCTACCAGCTCTCTCTTCAAGATAGATTAATCTACTTTATCAAACTTCTTTTGGTCCTTTATGGAAGACAACAAGTTAAGAAGAGTCCTCATAATCTTATGTTGGTCCCAAAGGCAGGTTTTGATGAAAGAAACACTAAGTGAAGTCTAGAAGGGGGGGTTGAATAGACTTGATAGGTTTCAAAATCTTTTTTCGAATTGGCTTAGTTTTAAAAACAGCGGACTACTTGAGATAGTCTGGTTTGGAAAATTGTGCGCTGTGTATTTTTTAGTGCGGAAACATTTTTGTGAAAACTGTTCTTAGTGATATGTGCACAGATAAAGAGCAGAATAGAAAGAGCACGAGACACACAAATTTATAGTGGTTCGGACAAAAGGTCCTACTCCACTCTCCACAATCCAACTGGACTTGTGGGTCTCTCCACTATCTTTCTCACTCACTCACTTACTCACTTCGAGAGTACTACTCTCTTACAATAGTCTTATGCTAAAAGCAATCGACGTCTAACAGCTTCTATAAAGCTTACAATGGATTAATATTG
>JAPKLY010003669.1:3184-15552 GCA_026898435.1 Prunella vulgaris | reverse complement strand
AGATATTATCTATTTTAGTTTTAAATTACTAGATTAGATATAAAAAAACAAAATTAGTTCAAAGATATACACTTGTTGTACGAAAAGATTACTCGTTGTATTACCTGTTAGTTGAAATTGTACTTTTGATACTTATAGTAGTCATATCTACTTGTAGTACTCACACTTCCTCATGTTTACCAAAATTCTATGTTATGATAAATTTAGTGATATGGTGTGTGATTATCAATTTGATTAATGATTTAGTGATTCTATTTACAAGTATTGATGTTGGGATCCTAATAGTATCACTCTTTTGTGACGATGGTATTAGGAACTACTCAGTCTAGTATTACATACTATTAGGTTATTTTCTAGTACCATCCTCACAAAAGAGTAATACTATTAGGTTATTTCCTTAATTTTTAGTTTTAAATTACTACTAAAAATAAAAGTTTTGCAAGATATTATCTATTTTAGTTTTAAATTACTAGATTAGATATAAAAAACAAAATTAGTTCAAAGATATACACTTGTTGTACAAAAAGATTACTCGTTGTGTTACATGTTAGTTGAAATTGTACTTGTGATACTTGTAGTAGTCATATCCACTTGTAGTACTCACACATCCTCATGTTTACTAAAACTCCATGTTTTGATAAATTTAGTGATTTGGTGGGTGATTATCAATTTGATTAATGATTTAGTGATTCTATTTACAAGTATTGATGTTGGGATCCTAATAGTATCACTCTTTTGTGAGGATGGTATTAGGAACTACTCAGTCTAATATTACATACTATTAGGTTATTTTCTAGTACCATCTTTACAAAAGAGTAATTTTCATGCATATTTCTATAACTTGATAAATGTTTTAAATATATTTTTATTGTATATATATATATATATATAGGGGTGAGCATGGTTCGGTTCGGTAACCGAACCGAACCAAATCACCAAAACCGGCCTAACCGAATTTATTATTATTAGAAACCAAAACCGAACCATATACATTAAAAACCAAAAAAACCGAAACCGAAATTTTCGGTTCGGTTTCGGTTCAAAACCATATTAACCGAAATATCACTAGTCAAATTTGTATGTGCGAAAACAGGGAGAGGGGAAGTGGTGACTTGGTGGCCGCCTGCCGTGAGCTTAGGTGGACGGCGATGGATGGGAATGGGGTGAGCGGCGTGAGGGTAAGGGAGGGAATTTCTGGAAGTGAGGCGTCGTGACCGTGAGGGTGAAGGAGGGAATTTGGAAGTGGTAACTTACAGATTTGAGAGTTACGATTTTTTTTATCTATATGTAATGTAATTATATTTATGTAATATAATATTTAGTAATAGTATTATACATATATAATTATATATATATATATGTTTAAATTCGGTTCGATTTTCGGTTTTTCGGTTTTTTTATCTTAAAAACCGAAACCGAAACCGAAAACCAAAATATTAAATATTTAAAACCAAAACCGAACCGAATACCAAATTAACCGAACCAAATTCTTATTTCGGTTTGGTTCGGTTCGATTTTTTGGTTAAAACCGAATAGTGCTCACCCCTATATATATATATATATATATTGATATGTCAAATTAATTTTTTTATGACTTTTACTTAAATATATTAATTTAATTCTTTTAAATAATTTTATTATATGAGTTGAATTAAAAAATATTTTTAAAATAATTTTTACTACAAAAAAAAAAAGAGATACATTGCAATAATTTTTAAGTCATCACAATAAGTTTAGTCAATTCTTTTAACTAACAAGATCTCTTAGTCCTTTTCAAATATAAAAAAAAAAGATCTATTAGTCAATTTTTTTATACTTAAAAAAAATAATGCTCTAAAAAATTGAAGTAACAAAATATCTTAGTCAAATTTTTTTATACTTAAAAAAAAAAATGCTCTAAAGAATTGAACCCATGACCTCCTGAATGGTGTAGTGCAAAATTACCCCCTTGGACAAAGTAAGCATTTAATTTAAATCGTAATATATAACTATTAATAATATTATATAAGTAAAATTTATAGTAATATTTTAGAACAAATTAAAATTAGAATTAGGGTATTCCACTTCTGATAAAAAAAAAAAAATTAGGGCATTCCACACTCATTTGAACCGCGATCCCACAAAACCTCTCTAGCGATTTCACTGCTCGATTGGCGATTCCACACAACATCTCCAACAAACGTGAGTGATTGTGTGCGACTGCGTGTGTGTCCGTGTTTGTGTGTGTGCGCCCCTGTGAGTGCGTCTGTGTGTGTGTGCGAGTCCGCGTGTGTGTGTGCGTCCCTTCTTGCTCGACCACTGTTCCATGGAATCATTGTAGAGGAAGGATATTCCTCGCCGAATCCATTCGATTGTGGGACACAAAAAGAATTCAGGTTGTGCATCTGTGTGTGTGTGCCCCTGTGAGTGTCTGTGTGTGAGGTGTGCGTCCGTGTGTGTGTGCGCGCGTCTGTCGACATTATCAAGAATTATTTGATGTTATCCTTCTGAGAGGATAATTGGCATTTTGCAGAGCCTACTCGGAAAGTGGACATGTCGAATTGATCTCTTTGGGGATGTTGATAACTTCTCAGGTAACTTATTTGTAATTAAGTTGTCCTGCATTGCGGCTGCACTCACCTTCCAGGTTAGCATTAGCACTAATGATGCTAATTTTGCAATATTAATTGACAATGAATTCTATTGGGGTTTTATTTTTTTAATCTAAATTCTTGGATAAATTTTCGATCTGATGATTTAGAATGCGATTATATGATGAGCTTGGTCGATTAGAATGTAACTTCTGTGTTTATTAGAATCATAATTCATAAAGATTCAAGGGTTATCTGCAAATAGATCCACTAACTTTTCTTAAGCTCAAGAAAATTAATGGTGAGACCATTTCAAGAATTGGCGGCTTCCAATAAATGTTGACTAATTGAATTATTGTGTCTTATGGTTCTAACTAGAAAAAAACACCCAGACACTCTGTGCCCCACCGCCCCCTACCTTGTTTAGTTATCTTCTCTTGTCCTAAATGTTGTCATAATTTTATATGTAGCTCAAGCTTAAAATAAGTTATTAACCCATAGTAAAGGGATTTCTTAACTTATTCTGTTATTACAAAGTAGAATCACATTGGCAGATTGTTTATTTTCGTGGTATTTGGGTCATTTCTTGCCTAGAGAAATGAATTGGGTAAGCACAAATGCTTTGCATGCAATATATCCTATATAACAGAGATTGTGAAGTTATTCTGTTTTTGGATTTCACAAAGATATTCAATCTCATTTAATAATCAAAAGTTGAATTGTTGGGACAATCTTAGTATTTTGATTAGATCCCAAAACCCCGGATGAATTTGCCTAAGTATAGTGTTCAGGATAAAATAGCTCAGGATAGTTAGGTCAGAGATTCAGTACAGAAGGACCATACTGAAGACTGAAGAATATTGGAGTCGACCCAATTTACTGAAGTCTGAAGTGTAAACCATTCTGAAGAAGTCAGTCAGTCTCGCTGAAGATTGTCTGTTCTGAAACTGAAGATCGAAGCCTGCTGATTCTTCCTGAAGTCAATCCTGAAGTACCATTGTCTGATGTTTCTACTGAATACACTAAGCATGTTCAGGACAGAACTCAGTCAGTGAAGAGTAAGTATTACCTATCAGGCTGTGCTGAATGCACATAGGACCTGACTTGGGCCTTGGTTCAGTTTACCTGAATCCTGTAAGTCCGAAGCAAAAAGGTAACACATACTGAGCTGAATAACCTATCAGGCTGTGAGGAATGCACAGTGGACCGGACTTAGGCTGTGGTTCAGAATACCTGAATCTTGTCAGTCCAAAGAAGAAAGGTTATTTATGCTATGGGACAAGAGACAAAAAGAATGTCAGTAAGACTCCATTAAGGCACACGTTCAGACTGAGTTATTACAAGAAACTCAGAGCATTGAATGTACGAGGAAGGATAAATGTCTGAAGGTCAACTAGCCGTTATAACGGAGAGCCAATGATCTTTCAACACGTAAGCACGGAGTCTGCGCAGCATTTAATGCGGCATTTAATGCGTCTCAAAAGGTTGCAGGTGATGTGACAACTTGCCAGAATAAGCATGGCGGGTAGGTCGAACAGTATTCCTAGCCTGCAATCTACCTAAAATAGGAAAGATTTGATTTGATCTCCTCCAACGGATCTATTTTGAATCTCGCCTATAAATATGGAGAACCTTGCACCCATACAAGGTTAACGGGAAATTTCCAAGAGAACTCTCAAGAATCCAAGAACACAAAGCATATCATAAACAACACTCTGCAATTAAATTTCCCTAGTGTTGTAGTAGGATTCGCTCTGTATTTGCTTAGATCGATAGCTCTAATATTTAGCACTGATTTGTATTGCTAGAGCTATCTTAGTTGGAAACCAGAATACCAAACCTCTCAAAGTGTGAGATAGGTTGGTTAGAAGGACTGGGACTTGTAAAACGCCCAGGGGTCAGTTCCTAAGAGAGGAAGTTGGCTATTCGTGTCCCTTGGCACGTAAAACCCAAGTACCTATCCTCAGGGTTTTGAGGATAGCTTCCTGTTAAATCAGGTCGTGGACGTAGGAGTTGGTTTTCTCCGAACCACGTTAAAAAGTCCCCTGTGTGCTGATTTACTGTTTTGTTCAGGATCATAAATGTCATCATGTTAAACTGAACATACTGCATTGGTTTTAACTTCAGGACTGAATCAATCATCCTGAATCTGAATACTGTGCACTCAGCCTTAACCACCTATTTACTAAGCAACTCAGAGAAAACGTTTTCAGAAACTAAAACGAGTAGAATCTAAGGGCTCACTTTCCGCACGTACTTTGACTCACTGAGATAGTTGTCCAACTGACTCGCTTCCGGGCAATCAGTAGGTTTGTTATCTCTACTGAGTCTCCGGGCACTTTACTCTTACTCTGCTTATCTGACTCGTTACTGAACCGTCCCTGCTGCCCCTGCGGACATTCAGCATACTGAGTACTTCAGGGATTCCTGACTGAGTACGTTGGAGCATTTTTCTGAGTCTTTCAGAAAAATCTGACATCAGTGTATCCCCCCCCCCATACACTGATCTAACTCGTTTCGGGACCAACAAGTGGTATCAGAGCAGTGGTTCAAAAGATCACTGACTTTGTTTATCAACAGTTTCTGAGGAGAAACTTTTGGTGGTCTACTGAACTGATCTTGTTTCTGAAAAACTGCATATCATGGCATCCGGTTCCAAACGCCTCGAGGGCAATCTTCCTGAATTCTCTATTGACAACTATGATTATTGGAAATTCAGGGTTCTTGCACATCTCTATTCTATCCATGATCAGATGCCACAGGTGATTGAACATGGGCCAATCAGATTTATGAGAAATCTTCAGACGACTTGGCCTGTTGCTGGCAATGTCCCTGTTCCAGCCGCCGGAGATGAAGAAGTGGAGAGGTCCGCGCTTAATTCTGATCAGATTAAGCAAATAGGACTGGATAATGTTGCCAAAAACATTATACTCCACACCGTTTCTTACGAGAACTCGGTCAGGCTGATGCATCTGAAAACAGCTAAAGAAATCTGGGATACTCTGAGGGAGATGAGTGAAGGTTCTGAAAAGATTAAAGAAAACAAGAGAGATCTTGCAATCAGGAAGTTTGAGGCCTTCAAGATGCTAGAGGGAGAGTCCATCGATCAGATGGAAGCTCGGTTCATTAAGATGATGAACGAGCTAGCAACCCTTGGGAAGGAGTTTCCCAAGAGGGAGGTGTCTTCTAAAATCCTGAACTGTCTCCCTGAAAGATGGGACACAGGAGTAATTTTGTTGAAAAACACTCAGGACCTTACAAACATTACTCACTCACACCTATTCTCTGAGTTAAAGGCTCTGGAATTTGACCTTAATAAGAGGAAGAAGATGGGTGTTATCAGTGAGGAAGTTGGTGAGGAGAAGACATCTGAAAAGGAAAAGAGCGTGGCTCTTAAAGCTACTCCTGAGCCTGAGACTGGATCTGGCTCCAAGTCTCTGAAAGAGATGAACAAAGATGAGCTAGCCTTGGAGTACAGCCTGATGGCACGGCGATTCGAGAAACTGAACTCTCGTTTTGGCAAGTATAAGAAATTTTATACTGACACCCGTGATCGCAGGTACTCCAGCCCCAGGAGATCTAGCCCCCGGAAAGAAGAAAGAAGAGGCTCAGATTCCAGGAGGGATCGCAATGAGCCTGAGCGACGCAGAGATGAAAAGAGGAGAGAGGATGAGTCCAGAAGATCCAGCTCCAAATCTGAAAGATCATCGGGGAGCAGGAGGGAATCCTCTGATAAAAGGTACACTGACAAGAAACTTTCATCTGACGCAGATCAGTGCTACCACTGCAAAAAGTCCGGACATTATCAGTATGATTGTCCGGAGCTCAGTGCTCGAGAGCGAGAAGATCGAAGAGCCAAAAGAGAGCTCAGGGCTTCAGACCGAAGAGCGTTGTTAGCTGAGGATTCCTCAGAATCAGATGGCCCTGGACGCCGGTCTCCTGAACTCTTTTCAGATGAGGAGTATGATGACCTCTGCCTGATGGCAGATGATGAGGTATGTTCTTCTGCCTCTTCTCCTGATCACGCACCTGAGTTTAGCTCAGATTCAGCAGGAGAACTCGACCTTCAGCTCGCCCTAGAGCAATTGATGGTTGACTTCTCAAGGCTGCAGGAGACTCATACTCACACAGTGAATGTGAACGCACAACTGAGTGAGAAGAACGATCGGTTAACTGAGTCTCTCAGAGTAAGAGATACTGAGGAAGCCCTCAGATTAGTACATCTTCAGGAGGAGTTACTTAATGCTGAGAATAAGCATGATGAAGCTCCACTGGAGGTAGAAAGACTGAAGGGTGTCATCAGCTCGCTGATTGAGACTCGTGATACTGATTTGTTCCTTGCTCAGGAACAACTGATAATTGAGCGAATTTCTTTAAGAATGATGCTCGAAACTGAGTGGCAAGCTCGTCTTTGTGCTGAGCAAACTGCTTGGGATCTTGAGCTGATTTCAAAAGATAAAGCTCATTCAGAATTAGTGCTTCAATACACCACTGAAATTGAGGCCCTGAAAGAAACCAATGGGCATCTAGAAATCAAGCTGAAGAAGTTATACACATCTACCCAAGTGGTTGATGAGTTAACAAATTTCTCTCAGCTGACTGATGGTGCTAAAGCTGGGTTAGGCTATGATGCCTCAAAAGACCCAAAGGGCAAGAAAAAGAGAGGTGCTTCAGGGAGCAACTCTCAGAAAAAGTTTGTCCCTGCCCTAACTGATGACAAGAGCTTCAGTGTTGCTCATCAGAACAAAGGCAAAGGGAAGGAGAAAATGCCTGCTGAACCTGTCAGGCAAAGAACTGAGAAACCAAGACAAAAACCTAAGGAAAATGTCAAAGTTTCTCATTCTGAGTCTAGGAGGACAGACCAAAGGAACTCCAAGGTCCAACTTAGGAATCCTCAAACTGGGAAGAACTTTGTCCCTAGCACTTCTCAGGCTCAGCCTAGAAATGCTCAGAACAAAAGGAACTCAGGACAAAGGAGACCTCAGGCAAGACCTAGGGCTACTAAGGTTCAGACTCCTCAGACAGGGCACAGAACCCATCAGGAGCGTCCCAATTCTCTAAGAAGAAGGACAAACCAGGTGGTTTCTGAAAGGCAATGGAGACCTGACTCCAGAAACACTCAGACCAGACCTCATGTGCCAAGAGGTCAGGCCAGAGCTGCTCCTTCTCAGGACAAACTTCAGCCCAATGCATCCAGGTCAAGAAGTAACAGGAGGCCCACCCCCAGAAATCAAACTAGGGCTCCTGTATCTCAGACTGACACCCATACACCCTCAACTTCCCAGGCACAAAGGAAGAAGAGAACTGTGTATGTTGACATTTCAGGGAAACAGGTCTACACTTCTGATGCTGTCAGAATTGTCAGACAAATCTGGATCCCGAAGGGTATGGCTGACTCAGTAGGACCCAATACGAGATGGGTACCTGAGGCCTGATTCTTTTCAGGTCACTGCGGGCTACAAAAAGAAGAAGGAGGATCTGATGGACTGGTACTTGGACTCAGGATGTTCCAGGCACATGACCGGATTTCGTGATCTCCTTCAGGATTATGTAGCTCAAGATGGCCCGCAGGTAACCTTTGGTGATAACTCTAAGGGTTTCACCAGAGGATTCGGAACCCTTGTTATTAACTCTGTCCGCGTTATGAATGTATCATATGTTGAAGGACTGAGACATAACTTACTCTCGGTTAGTCAGTTTTGTGACCGAGGATATAGTGTAGAGTTTACATCTAACATGTGTCTCGTAAAGGACAAATCTACACTGCAGGTTCTGATTACAGGAGTCAGGAGGGGCAATGTATATTTTGCTGATTTCAAGAGCAGCCCTCCTGAAACCTGTCTGGTCGCTAAGAGCTCCTCTGAGCTCAGTTGGCTCTGGCATAAACGTCTGAGTCACTTAAACTTCAAGATTATTAACAAAATCTCTAGACTCTCTCTTGTAGATGGTCTGCCAAATGAAGTTTTTAGCAAAGACCACGTGTGCGGAGCGTGTCAGGAAGGCAAGCAAACCAAAGCCTCATTCAAAGTGAAGGAAGCCTTCTCTACTGACAGAGTGCTTCAGCTCCTGCACATGGATCTCTTTGGTCCAGTAACTCCTGTCAGCATAAATGGTAGGAAATATACCCTTGTTGTTGTTGATGACTATTCCAGGTACACATGGGTTATTTTCTTGCTGAACAAAAAGGAGACACAGGTCAAGCTTCCTGAGTTACTCAAGCAATTGAGTACTGAACAGGGTCAGAGCATTGTCAGGATTCGATCAGATCGAGGAACCGAGTTTATAAACTCTATTATAACTGACTTTTGTACTGACCATGGTATAACTCATGAGACTTCTGCAGCTAGGACCCCTCAGCAGAATGGGGTAGCTGAAAGGAGGAATCGTACCCTGAAGGAAGCTGCCAGGACCATGTTGGCTGAGTCAGGACTGCCCAAGAAGTACTGGGCTGAAGCAATCAACACTGCTTGCTACACTCAAAACCGATCTATGCTGAACAAACAACATGCTCAGACACCCTATGAAACTTGGAACAAGAGGAAACCTCGCATCTCTTATTTCCATATTTTTGGGTGTAAGTGTTTCATCCTGAACAATGGAAAAGACCAGCTGAAAGCCTTTGATAGCAAATCTGATGAGGGAGTTTTCTTAGGATACTCCTCAGTCAGTAAAGCTTTCAGGGTATATAACTGTCGGACCCTTTGTGTGGAGGAAACACCTCATGCTGTGTTTGATGAGACTGTATCAGTGCATAGGAAACAGGTTCCAAGTCCTGATACTGAGGGAATTACCAAAAGGGTAACAAGGCTGAATCTGAAGAATCCTGAATTCAAGATCAAACTTGTCAGTGCTCCCAAGGGATGGGATGATGATGATGATGATGATCAGGATGGACTTCAGGCCAACCCTCAGCAAGCCCCTGCCTCGGAAAATGTTGAGTCTCAGACAGAGGGACAGACTCAACCTGAGGTACGTAATGTCGGTGATGATGCTTCTGCACCTGAGACAATTACTGAGTCCAACACTGTAAGGGAAAACAATTTCTCTGATATTTGTCAACCCTCAGGAAATGACTCAGTATCCCCTGTTCTTGCTCGTTCCGCTTCTTTGCCTTTTATTATTGAGACTAATGTTTCAGGATCAGGCAATGGAACATCAGTAGCTCCCAGTGCCCCAGTCAGCAGGAGACGATGGCTAGATGATCACTCATTGGCTGATATCATTGGAGATATCAATGAGGGGGTCAGGACGAGGTTGTCCTTTGGTGAAAGTGCTATGTTTTGTTGCTTTCTGAGTGATCAGGAACCTACAAGCATAGAAGAAGCTCTAGCTGATCCCAACTGGATCCTAGCCATGCAGGATGAGCTCAATCAGTTTGAGCGGAATCAGGTTTGGGAGTTAGTAGATAGACCTAGGCGTCAACATGTAATTGGCACCAAATGGGTTTTTAAGAACAAGAGGGATGAGAAGAATGTTGTGGTCAGAAATAAGGCCAGGCTTGTAGCAAAAGGTTACTGTCAAGCTGAAGGTATCGACTATGATGAAACCTTTGCTCCAGTCGCAAGATTAGAAGCAATCAGGTTGTTTCTGGCTTATGCAACATTCAAGAAATTCAAAGTGTATCAGATGGACGTAAAGAGTGCTTTTCTGAATGGTGTACTGAATGAGGAAGTGTATGTTGAGCAACCTCCTGGATTCGAAATCGGTAATAAAGTATACCATCTGAAGAAAGCCCTTTATGGCCTAAAGCAAGCTCCGAGAGCTTGGTATGATACATTATCCCAATTCCTGATAGACCACGGGTTCGTGAAAGGAACAGTGGACAGGACCCTCTTCCGGATCACCGAAGGGGAAGACATTCTTTTGGTTCAGATTTATGTAGATGACATAATATTTGGATCTCCTAATCTGAAGCTTTGTGAAAAATTTTCCAAGCTGATGACAGGGAAATTTGAGATGTCAATGATGGGAGAAATGAATTTCTTTCTGGGTCTCTAAGTCAGGCAAACTGACTCCGGAATTTTCATCAATCAGTCCAAGTATGCGAGGGACTTGATTCAGAAATTTGGAGTTCAGTCCAGCAGAGTCTCACGCATTCCCATGAACACAAATGAGAAGCTGGAGCCTGACAAAGAAGGAGCCTCAGTAAATCAGACTGAATATAGGGCACTGATAGGATCTTTACTATATCTGACTGCTAGTCGTCCTGACATCACTTATGCAGTTGGAGTTTGTGCAAGGTATCAGTCTGATCCAAAGAAGAGTCATTTAGAGAGTGCCAAAAAGATTCTGAAATACCTGAGAGGTACAGTCAACTTAGGACTTTGGTATCCCTCTGATGACAACCTAGAACTGACCGGTTATTCGGACGCTGATTATGGAGGCTGTAGACTTGATAGGAAATCAACTACAGGCACATGTCAGTTTCTAGGGAGTAAACTGATCTCTTGGTTTTCTAAGAAGCAAACCAGTGTTGCAACGTCTACTACTGAAGCTGAGTATATGGCGGCAGGCAGTTGTTGCTCTCAGATTCTTTGGCTGAAACAACAACTGAGAGACTACCAAGTTAAGGCCACTGAAGTCCCAATTTATTGTGACAATAATAGTGCCATTGCCATATCCCAAAACCCAGTCTTACATACAAGGTGTAAGCATGTAGACATCAGGCATCACTTTATCAGAGATCATGTTGAGAAGAAGGACATCAGGATGGAGAGAGTCCCTACTGAAAAACAGAGAGCTGACATCCTGACTAAGGCTTTGCCTGAAACCAGGTTTGTTGAGTTATCAGTAGAGTTAGGACTCCTTGACCCAGGCTTAGGTGATTCAGTTTGAATCTCTGATAAGAATGCACAAAGTCAGGGGGAATAACTCATTTGAACTCAGGATGAAGGGAACTCCGAAAGAATATGGATGGTTGTAGGGGGAACATTCAGTACAAAATGGATGATCAGTTTAGACTGACTAAGATTCAGGACACAGAATTCAGGGCTTGTCATCCTGATAGACCAACAAGTGGTATCAGTCAGAATGCTAATCTGACTGACTGGTATGTTTCCTGTTTATTGTCTAAGTCATCTAATGTTGCGTGCATTATCCTTTTTACTGTGCTGCCTTATCAAATCAATTTAATTTGCCAAATGATCCCAGCCGTTTGTTTTTAATATTCTGTTATTATTTAATTCAAATTGTTTGAAATAAATACGGACATGCTCTAATGTGCATTTAATGCACTGTGGGTGGGAACAGTTATCAATGAAATTTTGACCAATTATCTTTGAAGAACCGAAAAGGCAAAATACTTTTTACTGCTCAAATCATGTCCATTGAATTCCATAGGTCACAATTTTCTAAACCGTCTGATTAAAACCGTATTTCTTTCTATAAATAAGAGAAGATCGTGTTGACAAAACTTTTATGCACCCAATATTTTCCTAACTTATCTTCTCTAAAAACCGACTTCCTTCAAAACTCTCAAAATCTTCCATGGCTACACCCTCAGCAGATACCTTCTTTGGAAACCTTTTCCATCTAAGGAATGAAATACACTATGAGCCTTATGGGGATTTTTCCTCTAACCACCCCGATATTATGCCTGTACGAGACATTTTTGAGAATGCAGGTCTTCTGCAGTTCGTCACTGCAAAGCCACAAAGGCTCCACCCCAGACTCGTTGCCGCCTTCTACCTGAAGATGGCGAAGAACAAGGTCTCCCAGGAGTGGGAAACTTGTATTCCCTTGACCGCCTGTGAGAAGGGAAAGAATGGTGAGGAGGAGATGGTCAGGAGATGGGTCACC
>JAPKLY010003668.1:0-17609 GCA_026898435.1 Prunella vulgaris | reverse complement strand
GATCACCTGAATCATGTAAGACCAAAGCAAAAGGTTATTTACGCTATGGGACAAAAGACAAAAAGAATGTCAGTAAGACTCCATTAAGACACACGTTCAGACTGAGTTATTAACAAGAGACTCAGAGCATTGAATGTACGAGGAAGGACAAATGTCTGAAGGTCAACTAGCCGTTATAGCGGAGAGCCAATGATCCTTCGACACGCATGCACGAAGTCTGCGCAGCATTTAATGCGGCATTTAATGCGTCTCAAAAAGTTGCAGGTGATGTGACAACTTGCCAGAATAAGCATGGCGGGTAGGTCAAACAGTATTTCTAGCCTGCAATCTACCCAAAATAGGAAAGATTTGATTTGATCTCCTCCAACGGATCTATTTTAAATCTTGCCTATAAATATGGAGAACCTTGCACCCATTCAAGGTTAACGGGAAATTTCCAAGAGAAAACTCTCAAGAATCCAAGAACACAAAGCATATCATAAACAACACTCTGCAATTAAATTTCCCTAGTGTTGTAGTAGGATTCACTATGTATTTGCTTAGATCGATAGCTCTATTATTTAGCATTGATTTGTATTGCTAGAGCTATCTTAGTTGGAAACCAGAATACCAAACCACTCAAGGTGTGAGATCGGTTGGTTAGAAGGACTGGGACTTGTGAAATGCTCAGGGGTCAGTTCCTAAGAGAGGAAGTTAGCTACTCGTGTCCCTTGGCACGTAAAACCCAAGTACCTATCCTCAGGGTTTTGAGGATAGCTTCCTGTTAAATCAGGTCGTGGACGTAGGAGTTGGTTATCTCCGAACCACGTTAAAAAGTCCCCTGTGTGCTGATTTACTGTTCTGTTCAGGATCATAAATGTCATCATATTAAACTGAACATACTGCATTGGTTTTAACTTCAGGATTGAATCAATCATCCTGAATCTGAATACTGTGCACTCAGCCTTAACCACCAATTTACTAAGCAAGTCAGAGAAAACGTTTTCAGAAACTAAAACGAGTAGAATCTAAGGGCTCACTTTCCGCACGTACTCTGGCTCACTGAGATAGTGGTCCAACTGACTCGCTTCCGAGCAGTCAGTAGGTTTGTTATCTCTACTGAGCCTCCGAGCACATTACTCACACTCAGTTTATCTGACTCGTTACTGAACCGTCCCTGCTGCCCCTGTGGACCTTCAGCGTACTGAGTACTTCAGGGAATCCTGACTGAGTGCGTTAGAGCATTTTTCTGAGTCTTTCAGAAAAATCTGACATCAGTGTATTCCCCCCCATACACTGATTTAACTCGTTTCGGGACCAACAGTACTTGATTTTTACGTGCCAAGGGACACGAGTAGCCAACTTCCTCTATTAGGAACTGACCCCTAGGTGGTTTTACAAGTCCCAGTCCTTCCTACCAACCAACTCACAACCTGAGGGGTTTGGTATTCACGTTTTCCAACTATTGTGTTGGGGAATTTTACGCGGATCTATTCAGGATTTACGCTAAATAAAAATTTAAGCCTACAATTAATATCATGATTTAAACATAATTAAATCAAACAATTGTATACCCAACAACAGGCTTTGCATGCAAAACATATGAACATATAATATCACGTAAAGCCCTAAACATGCGGAACTAAGGGATTTAGTGAATTATACCTCTTGGAGAAAAGGCAGTTTTTGAGACAAAAAACGTTATTTGGTTGAGCTGCTTTCGCAAGGCTGTTGAGATCAAAGGCGTCCTTTGAGATCCTCTATAGCCGAAGTATCAACAATGAACTTGAAGGCGTCCTTCTTGAGACCCTCAACTTGATAAACCCAAAAGCCTTCTCAAGTATTCCCTTGTCCTTATTCGTGCACTCGGTGGGAGGCCACACGAATAATCACAACACAAGGAAGAAAATATTTTGTTGCCCCACTAACTGTAATTCTCGAAAATTACAAGAAAATAATGTGTGTGTTCTCATATTTATAGTGAGAATACAAGATCTTGAATATCTTGAATATCTAATATTTCAAATCTTGATTATCATGAATATCAAATATTCTAATCTTGATAATCTTGAATATCAAATATTCAATTCTTGACATTCTTAATCCAAGAATTTTCGAAAAAATATAGTACATATATTAATCCAATGAGATCTTGATTTTATTAGATATTCTTGTATCCAAGATACATATCTATTTTCCAAAAAAATCTCTCATGAAATTAATATATCATATTTTTCAAAAAAAAAAAAACAACACTTAATGGGTCCAAAATATTTCTTTTATTTTAATCACCTTGTCAATTGTTGGACATTTAATTGGGCTACTTGAGGGCCTTTAGGAGAATTAAGATTGGACATCCTAATGGGACTTGAATTCTAACATTGAGCCCAATGTCATTCAACCCATTAACATTAATCTCACTCCACTATAGGATTAATGTTGCACTATCCATCTTAACCCATATTACATCATATGGCTCCCGGTCATTATTTCCCGTGTTTAAGATTCTCTTGTCCGTTAATTAATCAATCCACTGAACGCTTTAATTAATTTAACATCTTATCCTTGGAGTAAGGACAACTCTTCTTTATCATCATACCGGAAATAAATTCCACTTGCAAGATTTAGTATGAAGAACGTTTAGAGCCCACCAAGGGGACTAATCATGCAAGACTCTCCAAGAACACGTTCCTCTGTATTAAATCTTAGCAACTGTCATATTTTCCATGGCGTCACCCAAGATGCAAAGTATTGAGTCTTATTGACTCTCTACCCATAACAAATTAAAGTGCCACACACGGATCACACACAATCCTATTTAAGGGACAAATGTTTAGAAATAAATGACCACTGAGGTCTAATTCTTCATCCCATAAATCAGTACGGAAGAATTACCTCTCTGTAGGTCCTCTTCAATGCATCATCATGCACTAGTGCAATCCCTTGGTCAAGATAAGCCAATTTGAGATCTACACATCAACCGTTTACCAATGGGGTGTTCAAACCCCATCTAAGTTGTGAATTTAGTACTTGTTACAAGAAACTGATAATGTGATCTTGTTGTGAGTTATCCGGGGATCACCACATTTATCTAAAGTGTAAGTTGTACTATTATATGAACGGTTTGCAATAAATAAATAACTTTCATATTTATCTAAAGCACAGTGATAAAAGATTTATTTCAAATAAAACTCAAAGATTCAGTTTAGTTATACAAAGTAAAAGCATACTTTCTAGTATAACCCTAACAATCTCCCACTTATACTCAAAGTCTGCTTTTAAGTATACTACAGCATATCTATGTACTACACATCTCCTAATAATTTCTCCCACTTATACACAAAGCAGATTGGCAACACACTTGACTCCAATTCCTTCCACATGTCTCTCGAATGTTGACATAGGCAGACCCTTTATGAAAGGATCAGCTAGGTTGTCTTCCGTTGCGATCTTTGCCACTTCTATGTCTCGTAACGATTTCTCGTATAAGATGGTACTTCCTTTCAATGTGTTTGCTGGCTTTGTGGGCTCTTGGTTCCCTTGAATTTACAACTGCTCCGGCATTGTCACAATAGACCGTGATGATGTCGGGTAAATTTGGAACTACATCCAACTCTACTAAGAAGTTCTTGAGTCATACCACCTCTTTCGCTGCTTCACAAGAAGCTACATACTCGGCTTCCATGGTTGAATCAGCGATGCATTTCTGCATAACGCTTCTCCATGGCACGGCTGCACCTCCCAGACAGAACACACTACCCGAGGTAGACTTTCTGGAATCTAAGTCTGATTGGAAATCCGAGTCTGTGTAACCGACGGAGATTAGACTATCTGACTGATAAACCAACATTCTATCTCGAGTTCACTTGAGATATTTCAGAATGTTTTTAACAGCCGTCCATTGCTCTTTCCCAGGGTTACTTTGATATCGTGCTACCATGCCTACGGCAAAGCAGATATCTGGTCTCGTACATAGCATAGCATACATGAGGCTTCCAACTGCCGAAGCATATGGGATGTCTTTCATGCAATCTATCTCTTCTTGTGTCTTCGGACACATCTCTTTTGATAAATGAATTCCATGTCTAAAAGGTACAAAACATTTCTTGGAATTCTGCATGCTAAAATGTTTCAAAACAGTATCTATGTATGAAGCTTGCGATAAGCCGATCATTCTTTTCTTGCGATCTCGAGTAATCTTGATCCCTAAGACATGACCGGCTTCCCCTAAGTCCTTCATATCAAACTGATTTGACAACCATACCCTCACGTCTGACAACACCGCCACATTGTTTCCAATGAGCAAAATGTCATCTACGTATAGTATCAAGAATACCACGGCAGTTCCGACACACTTCTTGTACACACAACTCTCAAATTCATTTTGATCAAAACTGTAAGATTTTATTACTTGATCAAAACATTGATTCCAAGCTCGCGATGCTTACTTAAGTCCGTAGATAGACCTTTTAAGTTTGCATACAAGGTGCTCTTGGCCTTTTTCAATAAAGCCTTCGGGTTGGCGCATATAGATTTCTTCATCAAGACTTCCATTTAGTAAAGCTGTCTTGACATCCATTTGCCAGATCTCAAAATCAAGATGTGTAGCTATCGCCAAGAGAATACAGATAGACTTAAGCATGGCTACCGGCGAAAAGGTTTCCTCATAATCGATCCCTTCTTTCTGAGTATATCCTTTCGCCACAAGTCTAGCTTTGAAGGTCTCAACCTTCCCGTCCGATCCTCTTTTTCTCTTGTAGACCCATTTACATCTAATGGGTTTTACCCCATTGGGTGGCTCAACAAGCTCCCACACCTCATTTTTATCCATAGAACCCATTTCGGCTTCCATTACGGTTTGCCAAGAATCCGCATCGTATGTCCACGGGTCTAATTCATCCTCCCCGGGGACCAAGTCAGAAGACTCTCCCACGAACAAGAATCTTTCGGGTTGTCTCACAACCCTCCCACTACGACGAGGCTCCGGTTGTGTTTGTGTGTCGCATGGTACATCAACTTGTACCCTTGGTATAGGATTAGACCCTCTTATTTAATCTAAGGTAATCTCACTTTTGGGCTTTCTATTGTTCACATAGTCTTCTTCCAAGAACTTAGAATGCGTACTAATTACGATTCTTTGGTCCTTGGGACTATAAAACATACCCCCTTTAGTTCCTCTAGGATATCCTACAAACAGCCTCAATTCCGAACGTGGATCCAATTTTCTGGCTTCCTTGTCCAACACATATGCCGGACACCCCTAAATCTTTATGTGTCTCAAACTAGGCTTACGCCCGGCCCACAATTTTGTGGGAGTTTTAGGAACCGATTTGGATAGCACCAAGTTTAGAATGTGAGCCGCTGTTTCCAAGGCATAGCCCCAAAACGACTTAGGTAACTCCGAATAACTCATCATGGATCTGATCATTTCTAAAAGAGTTCTATTTCTTTGTTCTGCAACCCCATTTTGTTGAGGGGTACCGGGTGCGGTCAATTGGGATACAATCCCTTCACTTGACAAGTAGGTCAAAAATTCATTGCTGAGGTATTCGCCCCTACGATCCGATCATAGGAACTTGATACTCTTTCCCCTATGTTTTTCGTCTCGGCTTTGAACTCTTTAAATTTATCAAAGGTTTCCGATTTGCGCCGCATAAGGTAAACGTACCCATATCTTGAGTAATCATCCGTAAAAGTTACGAAATACTCAAAACCTCCTCTAACTTGAACCGACATTGGGCCACATACGTCAGTGTGAATGATTTCTAACACTTCACTAGCTCTATTCCCCTTGGCCCCGAAAGCCCTCTTGGTTATTTTCCCCTCTAAACAAGATTCACGCGTTGGAAACGGCTCAACATGGAGAGACTCCAACGAGCCATCCGCCACCAACCTTTGAATTCTCTTTGGATTAATATGACCAAGTCTTAGATGCCATAGAAGTGTTTCGTTCACGGTTGAAGAAATTTTTTTTTTCTTAGAAATGGTCGATGTGTTATAAGAAGCATTTTGTGTGTGGTGTGCACTTTTAATAGTATAAAGATTATTCACTAATGTTCCCGAACAGATGAACTCATCGTTTCGAAAAATAACAACCATATTATTAAAAGAAACTGAGTATCCATCAACGTACAATTTAGAAACCAAAATTAAAATCTTCCTAAAACTGGGAACATAAAGAACATCCTTTAATACTAAAACTCTATCTTCAAAAAATAGGTGCACGTCTCCCACTGCGACAGCCGCTACCCTCGTAGCATCGCCCAATGTGATGAGAATCTCATTCGCACTAAGTTGCCCGATTTTTCAGAACCCCGATAAAGTGAAACATGCATGATCAGTGGCTCCCGTATCCACTACCCATGAATGGGAAGCATACGCCGCTAAACAAGTGTCAACAACAAGTGCATGAGAATTACCTTTCTTCCAGACCTTCTTTGGCTTGGGACAGGCCGTCCTCCAATGTCCTTTCTCACCGCAGTTGAAACACTTCCCTTTGGTAGCTTTCTTGACCCCTCCCTCATTAGTCACCTTACCCTTAGCTTGGTTCGGGCCTTTGTTCTTCTTCTTCTTCTTCCCACCTTTCGGTGCGGAAGAAGTCGGACTGCTTGCCACCAAGACTTGAGTTTGGTGTCCCATGAGTGTCTCCGCCGATACCAAAGCTTGCAAGGGTTGTGCCAACATGAACTCTTGATTATTCATCATATAGTTCAACTGGAACTGCTCAAAGCTTTTCGGTAGAGAATGGAGAACAAAATCAACTTGCGTTTCCGCATCATATTCCGCTCCAAGTACCTCTAACTTGTTGAGGTAGCCCATCATCTTGAGAACGTGATCCCTTACGGGCGTTCCCTCCACCATTTTGAGCGACAACATATCTCGCATGGTGATTTGTCTAGCTGTAAGATTCTGATGAGCGAACATCTGACATTGAAGCCAAGATGGTACACCTAGCCATTTCATCGGATTTCATCCACTCCCTATGATATTCCCTTTCGGCAACATCCGCATCATCCGTAGGCGTAGGGGGCTTTGGGGTGTTAAGAACCCATTTGTGTTGTTGTGCGGTTAGGACAATAAATAAGTAACGTTTCCAATCAACATAATTTTCACATTCCAATTTGTTATCTTTAAGTATCGTAAACAGTGGATTAAAAGGAGACGACATGCTGTACTGAAATAAAACGTACATTACATCAATACATACATCGATTCGCGAAGATTATCACAAAATTTCGATTATGCTTTGTATAAAATGTCAAAAAAATACATAGCATAAATCGACCGACATCTTAAAATAATTCACATAAGCCACGATGAGTGTGGACGTTTATGCAAACACATTTAAGCAAGTTACAAACAAGAACAATTACAAACTTTTAATTTAAAAAATTAATAGTCGGCTCCCACTTGACCATATAAAATCGGTAGGGACTCCGATGGGGAGTAATAAAATGCCAATTTTATACCTAAGTATTAACCATGATTAAATATAGGATTATCACTTCGTTTTGAGCAAGCCACTCGATGGGAGGGTCAATACCGCCACTAATAATAATCCACAATCATCCTTTTGAGAATTCGTTCATGTGAACTTGTCTTTTGGCCTATCCGATAGGGAGAAAGACGCTTGCCAATGCGTAGCCAAAAGACTTCACAAACAAATAAATCATGGAGGCCAAATAATTCAATTTTATTATCTAGAATAAAATATCGAATTATATTAAAAACATACGTAGTAATTTTTGGAGTTGAGATTTTTCATCACGATATTCATGCAATCAAAATATTTAATCAAATTAAATAAATAAAGCATGCATCAAAACAAATTAAACAAATTGGCACGTTATATCCAATTGTCATGGTTTAATTTCTCATTTTGATTACTAGATATCGTAATTATCTTTCGTCTTCAAGCTTTATCGTCCGTCTCGATTAAGCTCCCACTCGACCGCAACAAAATTTTACCAACTTTGTCTCCGGGCCTTAAAATCTCTGTTCTTCCTCTTCGATATTGGTTATAATTTATTTACAAAAATAAATAAACCTATCGTCTAGACTAGTCTATTACATAAAAACATCCTAGTCTACCCGTGGATTTTTTCACGGGAAAAACGATCCGAACGAATCGGATTTTAAAAACGCATCATCATACATGCATGCATTAATAAATATTAAATATCATGACAATTGGATACATGGAAAAAAGATCTAGCAATTCTATATTCCAATTTTTAAATTTAATATTAAAATACTTAAATTACAATTTAACGTATTGAGCCTGAAACCGGCTCTGATACCAGTTGTTGGGGAATTATACGCGGATCTATTCGGGATTTACGCTAAATATAAATTTAAGCCTACAATTAATATCATGATTTAAACATAATTAAATCAAATAATTGTATACCCAACAACAGGCTTTGCATGCAAAATATATGAACATATAATATCACGTAAAGCCCTAAACATGCGGAACTAAGGGATTTAGTGAATTATACCTCTTGGAGAAAAGGCTGTTTCTGAGACAAAAAGCGTTATTTGGTTGAGCTGCTTTCGCAAGGCTGTTGAGATCAAAGGAGTCCTTTGAGATCCTCTATAGCCGAAGTATCAACAATGAACTTGAAGGCGTCCTTCTTGAGACCCTCAACTTGATAAACCCAAAAGCCTTCTCAAGTATTCCCTTGTCCTTATTCGTGCATCCGGTGGGAGGTCACACGAATAATCACAACACAAGGAAGAAAATATTTTGTTGCCCCAATAACTGTAATTCTCGAAAATTACAAGAAAATAATGTGTGTGTTGAAGTCTTGTATCATCTCATTGTTGATAGAATTTACTAATCGTGTTAGTTTATGTGGCTAATATATCGTATTAATTCTACCAAACAATAATCTAAGATTTTGTGTTCTTGGATATAATAGAGAGAGAAAGTGGAGAGTTAGAGAGAGAAAGTTGTTGTGTATTATAATTGGGATTGATTCTGTAATAGTTATGTTGGGAGAAATCCTAGCAGTCCCTGCCTTGGAGGTGAGCTGCGCTCAAGTCCACTCGTTCGCTCGATTAAAGACATAGTTGCTTACCGCCCTTGGCGCTGAAGCTAGATATTGGGTTTAAAGGAACTGATTGTACTACTCATACCAACAAGGTGCATCTTCTTTTCTGGTGCCCATTGTGAAAGAACTCTAAAGTTAAGCGTGCTTGGCTTGAAGCAATTTCATGATGGGTGACCCCCTAGGACCTTCTCAGGTTGCGTGCGAGTGAGGACATAAGCATGCTAGAAAAGACCCGTGTTGGTTTGCGAGGATAGTACATCAGTTCTACTCAACACAGCCGATTCTACAATTGGTATCAGAGCACAGGTCACGGGTTCGAGTACCCCATGGCGCAAATAGTGGTATGTTTGGCTTCAAGTCAAGCTACTGCTAGGGGGGGGATTGTTGGGAGAAATCCTAGCAGTCCCTGCCTTGGAGGCGAGCTGCGCTCAAGTCCACTCGTTCGCTTGATTAAAGACATAGTTGCGTGCCGCCCTTGGCACTGAAGCTAGATATTGAGTTTAAAGGAACTGATTGTACTACTCATACCAACAAGGTGCATCTTCTTTTCTGGTACCCATTGTGAAAGAACTCTAAAGTTAAGCGTGCTTGGCTTGAAGCAATTTCATGATGGGTGACCCCCTGGGAAGTTCTCAGGGTGCGTGCGAGTGAGGACATAAGCATGTTAGAAAAGACCCGTGTTGGTTTGCGAGGATAGTACATCAGTTCTACTCAACACAGCCGATCCTACAAGTTACAAGAGAGGTCTTATTTATAGGTGTGCGGGTGTGAGGTAGCACCTTACGAGCCTATTTGGCTTTCGGTGTCGACAAAGGTCCGTAACCTTCGTCTTGGTCCCTCACCCTGCTCCCTTTATAATGCCTCATTCTACTACATACACTTGTCCTACTTATATATCCGCTATTCGAGTCCTTCACCCGGACGAGCTCTTGGGCGAGCTCTTTCCTGAGTGAGGGCCTTCAGGTTGGGCGAGCTACCTGGCGAGCTCCTGGACCTTCAGTGTAGGGTTGGGCTTCGGCTCGGCCTCTGTGCTCGCGGGCGAGCTAACCCTTAGTGGGCGAGCTCCCTCGCGAGCTCCCCTCTCTTGTCTGATCGATAGGCTGGCCTTGGGCCTCTGGGGTCTGGGTGAGCTCCCCTCTACCTCGCCGAGCTCTAGCGACCTGCCCAGTCTTCATAATTATTCCGACGCCAATCGTGTTAGCTCGCCTTGTCAACATTTGCCCCCCAGCTCGCACACATCATGATTTATCTAATGTGTGAGCGAGCTGGTTTATCTCCGCGGATAAGGGTCCGAGTAACGACGAGCTCCATTTGGGCAGAAGCCGAGATAGGAGGCGAGCTCCTTCATGGCGGTTACTCAGCCGACGTGGTGTGAGAATCCAGCCGTCGTGCACGCCTTTTCAGGCGTTGTTTCCCGCGCCCATCATGGCCATCTTTCAATTTTTTTGAAAAATGGTCCCTGCACTCCTCGCATATTCGACCTGGCCCCGATGTCTATAAATAGGCGAAGGTGAGTCCATTCTTCACTATTACACTTTTGAACTTTAAGAGCATTTCCCGGCGAACGGCACCTTTACTCCCGATGAAGTTTCTGGTGCTCTCCAAAGTAGAAAGCCCATTTCTCTTCCCCTTCTTATTTCTTATTGCAGTTTTCTCCGTTCGTCTTTTCCCATTTATCGAGTTTTCGAAAATTTTTAGACATTTCCGGCGACTCTTCGCATTTTTCCAATCACCTCCGTATCGCAACACTTCAAAATTCGCCGAGATCATGTCGACCCAAACACCAAGTGAGACTCGCTCGAACCGCAACCCTGAAAAACGCCCCATGACAGAAGACAAACTCATCCCTCAAACGACCCCGATAATGATTGGCTCCAGTTCCGAGGCGACCTCGGTAGCTCGCCCAGACTCTGGCGAGCTGCTTGGAGAGGTCCGTTCTGTTTCGGAGGAAGGGGCCTCCAGCGCCGTTGTTCGCGTGGTATGGGAGGAAGGCTAGGAGGTCGCCCACGAGGAATGGGTTGCCAGTGGTAACGAAGGGCCGGTCGAGGTCGGCGAGGAGGTCGCCGAGGTAGGCGAAGAGGTCGCCGACATAGGAGAGGAGGGGGGCGACCTGGAGGAGGTTACAATCGAATCGTTCCGTTCAATCGGTTTCCCGGAGCCTCAATTGATCGAACAATAGGTCTCCAACGAGGTTATTCATTCCTTCAATTGGGATGAGTACGTCGCCCAACATTGGGCGAGCTTTGAACTCCCCGGGCGAGAATATCGAGATGCGGCTGAAAAATTCGATTACAAGGCAAGTGAGGTCGTTAGGGTCATCCACGAGTACCAGCTCCCTCATCTCCGTGAAAAATATCGGATCCCGCTCGACGTCTTCCTATACACCCCGAGGAAGGATGAGCGAGTTGATGCACCTCCGGCGGGGTTGACGACTATTATTGTGCACACCCTTGAGGCCGGGCTAACCCTGCCGCTGCACCCGATTATTGACCGGTTCCTACTCGACAACAACCTCGCCATCACCCAGCTTACCCCCAATGCCCGGAGTAATTTATTGGCAGTGCTGGCGGTTTTCAGGCTGGAGGGGTACGAGAACCGGCTGACTACCACCGAGATCAACGAACTCCTTGCCGTAACTCTGCAAGTGAACGATGGCCAGGGGTATTACTACCTCCGAGCTCGCCCGGGAGAAAAATTCTTGGGGATCCTCCCGAACAAGGTCCGTGACTGGAAGCAGTTGTTCTTCTTTGTGGGTGGAGACTGGCGAGCTTCGGCGAGCTATTCCAGGCAAGGAGAACGGATCCCATCCCCCGATGAATACGGGGAGGCCAGCTGTAGGTCGCCTACTTGGTGTGTGTGGGTTTAATTAGATTTACTAATCTAATTCTTCCTTTTTGCAGGTTTGAAGCATCACAAGTCGAGTCGCGGCAAACCCGAGACATCCCTCGAATTCGATGTAGTGCGAGCCGTCTGCTACTTGAGGAGTCAAAAAGATCGGGATATAGCCCACTTGACTCAGCACCACTGCTTGAGGCTTGCCGGGCTCCTCACCTTGCCTCACCACTTCACGATCCAAGGTCCCGAGCTTCCAGGTTTACAACTCTTCCTAGCTCGCCCATTCGGGGGGGGGGGGTGTAGCTCGCCCGAGATGCTAACTGTTTAATCTTTTCTCTCTTGCAGACGGTAGTAGGGTCGCCTTTCCCACCGTCGAGATCCCGGACTTCTACCAAGAGGTAGCTCACCGCTTCGCAATGGGTCCACCCCGCGGTGTACTACAAACAAAAGTAGGTGCATATAACCTGTGCCTATTTTGAATTAATATCGGAGTAGGGTTGGATTTCTTTTGAGAACAATTGAGTTTGGAAATTTTAATTCAATTCCTCGTGAAGAAGATGGTGGATGTGGCCTTAGGCCTCTGTTGGGTTTTTCTTGCATCATGGGCCAACTAATTTGATTGTGAAGATTTTTTTATTTTTGCCATGTTATTGACACAAGTCAAATACGCTATTCTTGAAAATATTCTGCATTTTCTAAAAAAAAATTACAAATTTTTGACAAAACTTTTTGAATACTTTTCATTTTTACACTATGGTCGAAAAAAATTATCGAAAAAATGAAAAAAGTTCGAAAATATTTTACTGAATAAAAAATTGTGTATTCATTTCGAGTAGTGTATTTTCTATAAGCTAGTGTCAATAATATGGATTTTTATTTTTTTGCTTAATTGGGTCAAGATTTGGGTTTTTTTTTAACAAACTAATTGAATTTGATAACACAATTTAGTTGAGCTTGCATGTTTTGGGTGTATGATCCAATTTGAACTAATAAATATATTGAGGTCAATCTTCTCATAATTTAATTTTTTTTAAAGAATGATTTATATATAGGTTCAAGAAAGTCACTATATTCACAAATAGGTTCATAATATTTGCACAGAAACACATTTTTTTTCTGCACAGAAGCACATTTTTTTCTGCACAGCACCTATTTGTAAACATAGTGACTTTTTTGAACTTATATGTAAGTCACAATTTTTTTAATTAATTATGAAATAGAATCAATTAATTAATTAAAAAAAGGAAATATGAGAATCAATGATTATTTCGGTTATAATCTCAAATGACCACTCTTCTTTTTAATATTGCAGTGTTGTAGTAACATAATTGATTTTGCTGATCTGGATCATCAAGAGGCTCGTTTTCTTAGAGGTAGATTCCCGCATCTACTAACCATCTTTTATTTTTTGCGTGTTAGGAAGGGGAGAACGATGTTGCCTTCTACTGAAAATTTTCCAACAGATAAGTACTTTTATTAATTTCACGAGTTTCGGAAGAAAATATGAATTTTGGTTTTGTAGGTTTTAATTCTTTAAAACTCGTTGATTTTGAATGGAGTGCCTTTTGAAGAATTTGGACCTCTTCAACGGACTCGTACTTCCATCAATTCCACGAGATTCGAAAGAAAATGTGGGTTTCGGTTTGTCAGTTTTAACTCTTTTGAACTCATTGATTTTGAATTGAAGGCACTCGACTTGACAAGAATTTGGATCTCTTCAACGGACTCGTACTTTCATTAATTTCATGAGATTGACAAGAAATGTAGGTTTCTTGAAGACATAAGGACAAAACATGAGTAAAGAGCTATGCATGCCTTCTGAGATATGTGCAAACATTTCTTATTATTCACTCTTATTTCTTGAAGGCATTTTCACAAACAGCTTAACTACAAACCCGGTTTGGCCAAATAGAAATGGAAAATGTAAAAAACAAAACAAAAACTCACCTGATCAAGAAGAAGCTTTGAAATAACTTGATTCCAGTCCTCCAACGACACTTCCAAATATTGATCAGTAATGGAAAGAATATTTGTGATTCAAATAGTGGGATCATTAAGAAGAGTGTATTTAAATTGAAGAATATTGAGATTATCTAAAGTAGCATTTAAGTTGAGGATATACTTTGAGGTATTTCAATACACTATATAACCTTATTGTAATTATTATTATGGATATATGTTTGCCAATCTTGTCCAGTGCTAATGTCAACCTTACCACTGATAATATTTTCTTCTACTCCCCTAAGTTTTCCACACACAGTTAATCAAATTTGCAATTAAAGATTGAAGTTTAGAAAATCTCAATTCAAATAGAAGAACATAAAATTACAAAAGGTTACCATAATTGGCTTGTGCCTAACTCGTACGCGAATGGTAGGTGGTGATATACGGGTTTTATTCACCGTCTATACGCTTCTAAACTAGCAATCCAATGGCCACATGAAGGAGCCTCTTGCACAATGTCAAGGAACCTACACAAATATTAGCTAAACAATGAGGGGATTGGGGAGAAACCCAACATACTGGCTCATGGTAACAAATTGCTAAGAAGGCAACATATTGAACTCAGAAACATGAGTTGTTGGAGCTATTGCTTGTTGTATGTAGAAGAATAAGATAGATAAGCATGAAGTTGGAAGTTATTTCTGCATTTTTTTGCAAGATTTCCGAACACATCACCAGAATTAAGCAAATATATTGTACAATTTGAAATAATCTCAGACTATATTTTCACACTTGATTGATATAATTGTCATTTAATCAAACACCCGTTGCTTAAATTCTAGTGAACCAACAAGTTCTAGGCAAGGCAAAAATAAATTTCGAAATAAAGAAATTTAGTACAAACTCAGGAGAGTGATCAGTTCTGAATAATTCAATTTCCAATAACAACAAAATTCCTCGACTCCACTCTAGTAAAGTTAGCAGAAGCAGTCAAACCAACGTGAATGTAAAATAATAATTAAAATTAACCATACAATTACATACGAAGAGTGTCTAAACGATCTGTTCAGTGAAGGATAGCTCGAATAATCATTTGAGGATATTTGGGAATCTTTTGAAAATGCATTAGGAAACACAGCTGACCACGAATAAATCGTGAAATTAAATTTGAACCCAACACTCTCTCCTTCATTTTTTTATTGAAAGCAAGAGTGGATTTATGTAGCAGATGAAATGAATTACACTAATATTTATTAATAACTTAATGTGGCAATCAAATCTTCCGTCTTTTGACTTTTTTCATGAATGAAATGATTTCTATAGAAAAAGGAATAAACGAATTATGGTATTGAAGAAAACCTTAAGTAACAATATTTATTAATTTATTGTGACATGTGGCTGGAGAGGAGGGTGAAACTTGGCACAAGCAGAAGAAGTGCACTCTCCTTTTATAATATAAGATTTTTCTTTTTCTTTTTTGTTGTTGAAATATAAAAAAAAATCCGTTTATATTTTAATCCAATTTCTTTGTCTTTAAACCTATTCTAATTCCAATTTCAATTTTGCATCCAAGTATCCAAACAACCATTCCAATTTCAATTTTGTATCCAAGTAATCAAATAACTTGAATTAAAAAAAAAAGCTAAATAAAAAAGGAAAAATAAAAGTTGAAATTTAAAAAATGCGAAAAATGTTGATTTTGTTTAAGGATAATCGAAAAAGCAAAACGAAGAACACATAATTTGTTGACCCAGTTCACCTGAAAGGCTACATCTGGGGGCGTACCAAACCAGGAGATTGTTCCACTATATCTTGTGAATGAGATCCCTATATATAGGTTACAAACTAGGGTTTACATGATATGTGATACATAATGAAATGACTAAACTATCCTCTAGTAAATACTTTTGATGAAGGCACATAAATGTAATTTCCTTTAACACTCCCCCTTGTGCCAAATCAAAAGGATGGATGGTGCATGAATGTTGCCCTCGATAAAAACCTTGCCATGTAACATCCATATAAGAAAAATAAACCTTGGTCAAAGGGAAGATGAGTTGCAACGGACCAATGTTAAGACTCCCCCTGAAGTCTACACCTCTCAACTGATAGGTACAAATATCAATTGAGCTCAGAAAATTTACACATCTCAATTCCTTTAAGATGTTTCTCAAAGTTATCTTGGACAATGATTATGTAAATAGATTAACCACATTTTCTTTAGAGCGTACTTAAATTACTTGAATCTTGAGCAAAGTTTGTTGTTGCATGATATAGAAAAACTTCTGTAATATATGTTTCATATCACCTATATAGCACATATTCAACATTCAATGCATGCAATACATTGCATAAAGGATCTTCAGTGGTAGAACTCAAGCCACTAACTCCATGAATGTGTGATGATAGACTTTCACTAAATACACTCACAAATTGCTATATGTAAGGTAATAATCTCTAAATAACTTTAAGAGATATCTATCAAAGTTTCTTAACTGATGTCCAAGATATCACCATGTTTCTCATGGAAAATATAATTAATTTAGTAATGTTCATGTGGTTAAGATATAACCAACATTAGTAGAACCAAATAATATATTATTTGGTGTATAAGTGTGTAGGATAGCATTCAATATTTTCTTAAGGGTTGCAATTTCATCTGCAGTCCTTTTCAAAATTTATATAGTAAATAACATGCCCATGTCACTGGTTTCTTTTAAGTATCAAAGTACATTCTTGACACTATTCCAATGATATTTGTGTTGGTCCTGTAATAAATTTAGTTAACAAGTTCATTGAGAAAGTAATATCTAGCCGAGTATATTGAGCTAAGTACAATAATGAGCCTATTGCACTTAAACAAGGAATTTCAGTTCCTAATATCTCTTCGTCATTTTGCTTTGGACGAAAGGGATATTTCTTTACATCCAAACATCGGCTGATCACGAGAGTGCTAACAGAATGCATTTTGTCCATATTAAATCGCCTGAACATCTTTTGGACATATGCAGACTGGTGGATAAGTATCCACAAACTCAATAAAGTTGAGTTTTCCCAAGATCCTTTATCTCAATAATTTTAATTAGTTTCAGGATTTCTCTTATTTCATTAAGAGTACCTATGCTCATCCATCAACATATGTATCATAATCGTAAATCCAAAACTCATTTTCTTTATAAATACGAAGGGGCATTGTTCTTTGTTGTTGTAACCTTTCCCAATCAAGTAATCACTTGACTTGGTTAATAGAAGGTCATCAAACACTTTCATATATATCTCTGAATTAAGATCCCCATTGAGATATACAGTAACCAAATTCATAAGCTGAATTTACAATCCTTCGGATGCTACTACGCTAATAAAGTAGTAAACATTATAACATTCTTAACAAGAGAGTATGTCTCTTCATGATCAATTCCAGAGCGTTATGAGAAACCTTGCGTTATAAGGCAATTTTTCTATATCAGGACCATATATTTCTTATTACGCTTTATGACAAAGAGTTATTTATGTCCTATAGGCTTTACACTTGGTCGGGCTAGCACCACCGGACCAAATACCTATTACTTTGTCAGAAAGTCAAGTTATACCTGGATTGATTCTTGTATTTAGAACAGTTTGCTCTTGTTGATATTCTACAACTGAGCTTGGTTCGATTTTATCGTGCTCTATATTTTCTTGAGCAACATAATAAATAAATACATCAGTAATCTTCATGCAATGTCTGTCCATCGACTTACATGCACCCTCATAATCAATAGAGATTTTTCATTCTCTGGAATCATATTAAACATC